>CABFWB010002298.1:0-114653 GCA_902151455.1 Timema bartmani | reverse complement strand
TATAGAAAAAATATTTGATTTATTTTGAACAAATAAATGTTTATGCTATAAAAACTTCGAAAATACTGCCCTAAACTTACACTCACTAGCAACCCATCTTAAGCATTGTTCACTGCGCTAGTAGCACCAAGCAGCCTCATTTTGTGACAGTCTTGGGTGCGAGGATGTAGATACAAGTATCATTTTAAAGCCGTTAAATCAGGCTACAATTTTTATACTTAACGTATTACCATATTGTCATTTTCAAACAAGCCACAACGCTAAAACTTGAAATATCAAAATAAAAATATAGTAGTTTGTTTTAAGTTTTTATTAAGACAAACCAAATGGTATTAGCGTGAAATTGAAGAGGAACAATTGTGCAGTGCATTACTTTGGAATTAAAACTAAAAATAATTACATCGTTACGATCATTGGTTATGGGGATATAAGTCCGTTTCTAAAAGTCTGCGAATATGAAATTCGGGGCGGGATAGGGGTTTTTAGAGGGGTGAAAGCACTGGGGGGAAGGTAGAGAGATGCGAGAAGGAAAATTTTCCCCGTAGTTTTTCTGGAAAATTTTCAATTAATTTTTCTGTTAAATTATTTCAACTGATTAAATGTAACTAATGTAATTGTGATATAGATATCCCAAATGTCAACGTTTATACGAGTACTTAAGATTAATTTCTCCTAAGGGCGTTAACACCAGAAACATCATCTAACGATGGCCGCGTGGTCTATCGATCTACTCTCGTATTGGACTGGATTGCCGATGACAGGGAGATCGGTGTTCGATTCCGGTCGGGTGGACTGAGGGCGGGTTTTCCTCGATAGTTTTCCAATTTCACGGGTGTAATTCCTCTAAAATCAACCTTCCTCACCCCTAACACATCATCGTAATTTGTATACAGGCGTATAACCCGAACGTATTGTAAGACGCGGTGGTAAAAAAAAATTAGTAAAAAAAACAAATGTATGCGAGCGTTTGTAGACGTTATGTTCAGAAGTCATATTTCAATTTTTTATCATAAATAAGTTAATCAAAATAATGTTAAGGTTGGTCCGACATTTGTCTCCCCCTTCCCCTATCCTGCGTGCTTCCTAACTACCCCTCCCCCTTCTTATGACCCTCGTCTCTTAACACACTATAAGTCTAAGTATTATAATAGGCTCTAGATGCCACCTCTACAATTTAACCCCTCTACCTCCACTGCAGATAATTTTCCGATTCAAAACTTCCCAGAAAAATTTCGTCTCTAGGGGAGGGGTGGGGAGTTTTGGAGAAATACACCTCTTATAGTAGACAAACAACTGGCCCAAATTCAGCTTTTCCTTAATTATTCCTGACATTTGACTTATTTCCAGGGAAATACGGATTTATCATGCTTTCTTCTAAAGTCCTTTTTTTTCAGCCAAATGAATGGTTTGGTAGCGACAATGACTAGTCGAAAAATAACTATGACTCCTCTAAAATAAAAAAATAATTCTCAAATATCTTAAAATTTTATATTGTGAACTTATCAAACAATTAATGTATTTGTTAGGGTAAGACCAAATCTAGGGCCTTTTTTCATCAAGCCTAGTCTCCTATCTCTGCAAATATACTTAAGTCTTTGAAATTAGCCATTTTTATATTTATTTATTTTTCCATTAGTAAAACTCAACATATAGGAGGACTGTTAAAGAAATAGAGGCCTGTTGAAATCTTTCGAATTTATATTAGCTTGAACCATATTTTGAAATACTGCATTGCTGATTAAATACGGCGTTAGAGGTGAACGTCTGAACAAACTGCTCGCCTACTGAGGTGGTCCCCTTAATTGTCGGTGATTTCACTCCGATTTGCGAACATACATACAAAGAATTGTTTATTTAGTCATTGCTTGGAATGTACAGTAGTTGTAACTAAGGTCCACTGCTAGTTGTGCATTCAGTTCAAGAAGCAGAGCGGTACCCCCTCTTTCCAGTACATGACAATCATGAGTGACTACTCTGACACGATCTGGAGCACAACTGGCTTCACTTCCACTTCTAGCGCGACAATAGACACATTTCACAACTGACTAAATCGCCAAACAACGGGATCAGATCAAAGGTCGGCTGGGACGTGTCTTGAACCCGTCATTAGCCGCTGAGAACAGACTGCAAATACACAGCTTCCAATCAGCCACGGTGGAAGCTTATTTCAGTACTGCTCGGGAGAAACTTTCAATATGGTATGGAGGAGACACCTTCTAGCATAGCACGTTACAGAGGAAACTTCCAGCACAGCACGTTACAGAGGAAACTTCCAGCACAGCACGTTACAGAGGAAACTTCCAGCACATGCACGTTGCAGAGGAAACTTCCAGCACAGCACGTTGCAGAGGAAACTTCCAGCACAGCACGTTGCAGAGGAAACTTCCAGTATAGCACGGCACAGCGGAAACACCCAGTGTAGCAAAGCACATAGGAAACGTCCAGTTTTGCACGGCACAGTGAAAACGTCCAGTATGGCACGGAGGATATTCCAATCCGCATCTTACTACCCATCCAGGATATATTCATATTTACACTAAGGTAGTGGGGATGACGAAGGTATAATTTAGAGGAAGTTTAGGAGGGGAAACCATCCTGAAAATCTACATCCAGGAGGAATAAGAGCCCCAACCAAAACAGAGTGTAGGGTCTTTGATTTATTTTAGGTGTGTCGGTTAAAAAAACTAAAGTTTCAAATATAACTGCCTTCAAAACTACCAAAATAAGTAATCTCGTTACAAAAGAAGTCAAGAGAGAAAAAAATGTGTGCATACCTTAATAGTATAACAAGAAAGGTATTCCTGATGTGAAATGTTTATTGTTGCCAGTTTTCAATTCAAACTAGTTAGTATTTTTGTATGGCTACAAAGTCTAGTTCCTGCGACAGTCACCGGCAAACCAAACAAGAACGAAACCCACTCCCTTGTCCACGTGCCCATGATTTGTTTGTTTTTCTGTTAAATAATCTTGCCGAACAAACACACACACTCCTCCACATCTAGCATCGTTTGATGAGTACTAAGCCACAAGTAGGAACTAGGTCACGTGGAGGTTATGTTTACAAGAGTTCCAAAATCCACTCGCAGCACACATCAAGACGACCTGATGAGTAGTTTGCTAGGATGGTTGTGAATAAGTGAAGCTTTGCAAAAACAGCGCTGCCCACCTTTTGCGAGATAAAGAGTCATAGTTACGGTACCTTTCCGGGTAACTGTGTGTACATGTGTACAAGTACACACACATAGTCAAGCATCACACAAATTACTTGTGTTCGAAACTTTTCCCCTTGATAAAAACAACCTCTTTGATTGTTTTAAATGTATTTAAATTTTGGAATGAGAAACTAAATAATGTAGTACTAGTAGGCTAGGTACCTTACCCTTCATAAGTATGGTGAGGTGCTGATCGATAGGCAGACAGCAGGTACGGAGGGGTCTCCAATGTTGGGAAAAACTTGAGTTGAAAATTTTGTGACAGAACGATTGTTAATGTCAAAACAAATAACCCTTGTAACTTGAAAAATCCATCAATAAGAACTAACTTTAAAAATACAGTTGCCTTAAAACCCCGATTCAACCCAATTACTGCCTAAAATGTTACCATTTACACGGGGGAGAGCCTACTGGCCTCCCTATTAATTGGGGTGTATTTTATACCCCCATACCCCATCCTCCGGTGTTCTCAACATTGCACTCGTCACAATTATATTTCGTGAGAGGCCCCTGGAAGACAGTTACGAAAGTTACTAGAACTAATTTTATTTTATTCATGCAACTCATTTGATTTGCAGTCGTCACTTTTGATGTAAATTAGCAATACCTTTATTAGAGGAATTATTTAGAGTTGTGACCCACTTCGGTGGCCGCGTGGTCTAACGCGCTAGTCTCGTGTTGGACTAGATTGCCAAAGACGGGGAGATCGGGGTTCGATCCCAATTGGGTACACTGAGGGTGGTTTTACCTAAATGGTTTTCCACTCTCCCTCCACGCAAATGCGGGTGCATTTTCTCTCAATTAAGCCTTCCTAATACCTAACCCATTAGTGTAATTAGTACATAGGTGTATAACCCAACAGGTAGTAAGTAAGACGCGGTGGTAAAAGGAAAATTAGACTTATGTAGTTGGAAGAAAAACAAAATCACAAAAAGTACAAAATTGTATCAATATAAAACATTTTAGGGCAGGGATGGACATAGTACGAGAAGACATTTTAGGGCGGGGATGGACAATCTATGGCACGCGTGTCACTGGGTGACACGCTAACACTAATTGGTGGAACGCCGACATGAAAAAAGAATTGAACACTAAACAAAGTTTTTCTTAAAGTGTTATAATTTTTTTAGATCAATAATATTTCAATAGCCACGTCATGTCACAATGAACTTTATGAAGTCAATGGTTAGATACTTATATGAATGGCTAGTACTTATATTAATCCTGTGCACTGTTGAAGACAAACTATAAGTCGAACATAAATATACTGACTAGCAAAATACATGTTTCAAATTAATATGGAAAATATTGTGCAAGTTTCTGATTTTAGCATATTTTAGATTTATATATATATATATATATCAATTTGTTGTAGTTTTTTTAATGTATATACTTTGAGTTAGTAAAATTAATATTGTTTAAAGCCCCGTCCAGATTTGAACAGAGCAACGAACATGTTCACGACAAGTGTAGACGGTTTTCCGAACAGAACATTGTAACAAAATGTGTTCCTTGTTCTGTTCGGCACTGATCCACCAAGTGTCGGTTTTTGCCCGTCGCATCAAAGGATGTTCGTGTTAGGTCTTGTTCTAGTCTGGACTCCTCCGCGAACATACAGTCACTGGCCGGACACCAGGGGAGTAACACTTGTGTTTTGATTTTTGTAAATAAGTCTACATATACCTTTTGGCGAGTGTATTTCTTAGTGTGTGTGTTGAATTAATAATAATAATAATAATAATTTATTATTATTATTATCTCATTATTTTAGCATACTGTAGAAAAATGGAGTGGTCAAAAGAAGAGCAAATGAAGTTCATAGAGCTCTATAAGCCACACCAGGTAATCTGGAATCCTGAATATTCAGATCACTATAATAAAATAAAAACCAGTACGCGTGGAGGAGATTGGGGCCGTGATGGACGGGGATGGGAACGAGTGCAGTAAAAAAATGGAAAGTTTGTTGGCCGCCCTTAGAAAGGAAAAGAAGAAAATAAGATACCATCATTACAGGAAAAGTTAAAAAATTATAAAAATACAAACTATTATATATATAAAAAGTTTGTAGGATAAATATTTGCTTGACCTCAGTGAAAAAAATACGCCCTCAGTAGAGTACTTGGGGTCAGGGCCGGTCTAAGGCAAAAGTTTTGTGTGTAATAAAACTCACATTTTGCGCCCCTCCCCCCTTTCAACGCCATCTGAAAAAACTGTGGAGAATACTGTCTATATATGGCAATTTTAAAACTAGACCCTATGTATACCAAATATGTTACACACCTGAGATTGTCTTTCCACAGAATTCGGGAAATATGTTCCTTCAAAACAACATTGAATGTTGAAATCAACTCTACGAGCCCGAGAAAATGTCCATTGTTTTTGTGAGTTCCTCGAAAAGCCATGTTGTTTAGGCAAGGAACTGTATGATGGCAAGATGGCAAGATCTCTCGTGAGGACATTTTTCCGTCGCTCTTTTTCCTGAGCAATCAATCTTTGATTTTCCTCATCAATTGCCTTGCCAGTGCTAAACCTCCCTTCTGCTTCAACTCATTTTTCGTAGCACTTTAAGTGGTTAGAGGACGTCTCATGTCGGGAAATGAAAGAGCTTATCCGATATGTCTTCAATCACAGTTTCCATTTTCATCAGATAATGTAGTGCTGGTGATTGCCGTGCTAAATAACTTGCAGCAAAAACAGCATACACTTCCCTTAGACTGGGAAAACATTAGCCATCGTCTTCTAATGTTCTCGCCTTTGGAAGAAAGCCTATAATAAAATACGTTGGAAAATAATCTTTTTGAACCGTGTCTAAGGTAGCTGTCTAATACTGTTGAGATTGGTCCTTGCGAAATAATTAAATCACGTTCAATTGCGTTTAGCACTTTGGGCCAATTAGCCGGATCTTTCAATTTGTCACATGAATTATTCATTTCTTGGATTGTATCAGTCACATAACTCTTATAACTGTGATCAGTAATTTTCAGTATTTATTGAATCTTCTGAGCAATCTTAGTCCTCCTCTGAGCGCTGTTTCGGCAGATGATCATCGTTACATTGAGTTTCAATTTCACTTGCTTTACTAGTGCTTGCCTTCATTAAATAATTACAAATTAGTTTAGCGCTTGAACTAGTTTCTTGTAACGTTTTTGCTTTCCATTTTCTATTTTCAGCTGCAGAAAGTTTGGAAAATATTTTAATAACTGTTTTAAAAAATAGATTTAATATTATTTAAAAAAACAGAAACCATAAAAAGTAAAAACATAATAATATCAGCAATACAGCATACGACACAATACACTTCACATAGTACAGTACCTACTAAAAAGGTTTGCACCAAAATAATAATGGAAAACAAAACTTAAGCAAAATCTCATAAAACACCATATAAACTAAAAATAATAAGTAGCGAATTGCAACACTCCGTACTATGAATAAAGCGAGTAAGCAATTGTCAATAAATCACACGCACGGGGTTTAGGTAACTGACAGAATCAAAACTAACATTACACCTACCCACCATCCCCTGCCGCCAACAAAGGTTCGGCCTGAGCCTTAGGGTTCGGCCAGATTGACAAGCGTGCGAGCGAGCGCGTAAGCGACTGGGTGGCCACACTGGCGAGCGCGCGCGTGATTAGCTGATGCCTCTCGTTATTTGTTGACGAGGAGGCTCCGAATCTTGGCTGAGTGAACTGAGGGTGGTTTTAACAAGTGATTTATTGTTNGCGTGGAGGACGGGTCTGTACTGCCCGGGAAATTTGAGCCCTTCCCCGCCAAACTTTACGGGCGACCTTTGGAGGAGATCGACAACTTCATCTACGATGAGGTAAGAGTAGCTCTTTTGAGACCTTCACCTTCCTCGCAAAGAATGGGCGCAGATTCGGGGTTCGAGGAGGTGATCCGGGGTTCGAAAGCGGGGAAGGTTCAGGGTGGGGGTCTAGACTCCCCTTGTAATTTTATAAGCTCCACCCCTAGGGGGGGGGGGGGAACCATACATACGTATTAAAACTTGTATTGGTTAAATGTATCAAATAATTTTCTAACCTACTAGGAAATATTGTTTTCTACGCCCTTGTTCGTGACAGTCTCTGTATTTTTGCTGAGATCGGGATTCGAATCCCGGCTGGTTTCACTTAAAATGAAGAAAAAGTGTACTACCCCCTCTCTTCTACAATTAATTTTATAAAAACACTACCGTTCTAATCCTTCATATCAATGAGCGAGTATACTAATCACAACTTGTGAATGTGAGGAATGCCAGGCCTCCACCGAGGTTCGGATTCCACGTTAAACTGTAGGTCCTCCATTTCATCTCACAATCACCCTACCATTACACATTAGCTTAAGTGTGTACAACCCGAACGGGTAGTAAGACGCGGTGCTGCTGCTAATAATAATAATAATAATAATAATAATAATAATAATAATAAATAGTCAAAGCTATTATTTATGCTTTTAGTGAGGATTACTCCATCTAGCTATCATATTCTGAAAATTGAAAAATGACACCTGGACACGGGAATCGAACCCGGGACCTTTGGCTTAGTATGCCAATGCTCTAACCACTGAGCTATCCAGGTGTCATTTTTCAAATTTCAGAATATGATATTTAGATGGAGTAATCCTGACTAAAAGCATAAATAATAGCTTTGGCTGTTTAATTCTTAGTATGAAACCCCGTGCAATTATAATAATTGTACAAATGGCAGCAATAAGCCAACTACCGGGTCGAAGATGGCTGCGTTATCTGATAGTTAGCTCGTGATATTAATATAATCACATACTTGTAGCCGTTGATTTCCGCACTCCATCATAGGTTCTGACTTAAAATATGAGTGAAGAATGACCCTGGGCACGGGACGAATCCTGGATAGCTCAGTGGTTAGAGCATTGGCGTACTAAGACAAAGCTACCGGGTTCGATTCCCATGTTCAGGTGTCATTTTTCAATTTCGAGAAAGTGTGCTAAACCTATCGATAGTAATAAAAATGTCAAAATGAGAAGTTTTCCTAGCACTCGATGAACCAACATATAATAATATTGCCTAGCGCCTGTAAACTATACTGTACCGGGTCGAGCGCGCGCGCTTGAAAAATAGAACCAGTTCTATCTTTCAAGCGTGCGCGCTCCAGCCTGGCCACCTCTCATTACAACCAATGTGTTCTATTTTATATTTTAGTCGCTCACGCGCTCGCTTGGTCTGGCCGCCCCCTAACTCATAGATCGTACAGTCTCGACCCGGCAACTAGGATCGTCTCGTCAGCAATGTAGTCGACAGGGTTACGTCGCACCGAACAACCTTCAAAATGGATTTACTTTGTAAATGTATTTTAATGCACTAATTTGAAATAAAAAAGTACTCTGTTTGGCATGGGTGTAAATATTAATTTAAGAAATAATCATTCCTCTTACAAATTACTTTCTTTAATTATACTTATAGTTCCCCAGGTAAAAACAAAAATATTTATTTTTTGGGGCTATTTTGGCGCCCCCCTAAACTGTTTGTGTGTGCGGTTGCACACGCCTAAGACCGGCCCTGCTTTGGGACAACTAGGGGAGAACTTTTTTTTTGGCAGTGCGTCTTACTACTCGTTCAAGTTATATGGCTATGTAATAATTACACTAATGGGCTAGGGATGAGATAGGTTTAATTTATAGTATGTGCACCCACATTTGCGTGTAGAGCGTAGGGAATCCGTTGAGGGGAAAAACCTTCACTGCACCCGACTGGGATCGAACTCTGATCTCCCCGTCCTCGGTAGTCTAGTTTAACACTATAGTGACGCCTTAGACCTTGCGGCCACCGAGGTGGGTAGGGGGAGGGTTAAGGGCATCCTTTTTTACCTGATTTTCTGTTATTGATTCTGCACCTCTTTTACCTGTTGCTAAGTTCCCAGGTATGCCTCGTTTTACTAAAACGACTAAATAAACCAACTGTTCCCAAATTTTTATTTCCAGAAACTTTTTTTTTTTACCAAATAAGAGACGTTTATGAAATTAAGGTAAATAAAGTTAGTACTTAAAGTAATTTGTTAAATTTATTTGTAACGATCTTTACTTAAGTACAATAATTCATTTTTTAATTTAATATCTGTTGTATTCGTTGGTAAAAATAATTTAATAAAACCAACCATCTATAAGAACACGTTGCGAACATGTTCTGTTCAAGTCTGGACACTCGGCCACAGCGAACCGAACATCGAACATGTTCGTGGAAATGTTCGTGTCTGTTGTTCTGTTCTAGTCTGGACGCGGCTTTAGACACTCATTTGACAATGTAATACATTTTCCTTCTTTGAAATTAATCCATTATTAAAATATACCGTATGTACAATTTACTTTGCGTTATTCATTAAATTTAATAATATTCAACAGTTTTGATTTTTGAATACTTATTATATGACGTTATGCACCAAAAACATTGGGGTTAAAAAGTTCAGATAAATATTTATAAATAGGAGTAGCCGAGCTGGTTTAAAGAATATACCTAACCCCGCATTAGCATGAAGCGACCGACCGCCTCTATGGTCTAACGGTCAGTTCCCGGCTACAGATTCATAGGTCCCGGGTTTAGTCCTCAGATTCTTCTGTGAAGCAGTGGGTCTGGAATAAGATCAAACTCACCTTTTTGGGACACATGAGGAGCTACTTGAATACAGAAGTAGTGGTTCCGGGCTAGAAAACTGTGATTAGCGGCCGAAGTGCTAGTTGTGCTGATCGCATGACACACACTATCCGCGAATGTTGTCACTATCTTAGCCTATGTGCGAAGTCGTTCTGTCTGTATGGCTCACACCATGGAGAGAATGGCAGTGATGTATCATAAATAGAAACCCCACCCCCACTCAGCTGACAGATTCGAAACTCGACCTCCTTGATTAATAAGAGACTAACGCCTGAGACTGCATGACAATTTATACTTTACAAAATGACTCTACGAATAGTTTACTTTTGCAATAGTATAATAAACATTTAAATGCAAATAATGAATATTCTATATTTTTACGGCCAAACGTTTACATGAGTTGTATATTCTTCACGTTAATCGGTGAATGTATGAATGTTATTATGAGAGGGGTTCCCGATATCATGAAAAAAAGACTGAGATAACGAATATATTTTACACGTCCCTTTTGATGAATTAATAGAGATAATCATATCTAATCCAAAGTAATAAAATTAAAAATGTATTAAATTTACATTATATTTCGCACTAAATGTCTACGTGCTGCAAAATCCTTCTGTCTCTTTCAACCATCCGAACAAGATGGACAAGAGGGGAAAGACTAGGGACGATTGCATCACGTTATTCGAACATTCTAGAAACAAAGTCTCCGTCAACAACCCTGTTGGAAGGAGAGCACACTGGCGCAGTAGCCACCGAGCAGTTAGGACCAGCGTTGATCGAGACAAAATATATTTTTTCATAATCACATTTTAACCATCCCAGTTCCCTAAGAAGTGAAATACCAGCGCGTGTGATTGATTTGGCTTGCATCTTCAACCTGTCCAGTACGGCATAAATGCGGAATAAACATTTAATTAAAAATACACAAGTGATTTCAATTATAACAAGATAGAAAAATTCAAAAATGCATGTAGTAAGTCCATGTTAAGAAACAATTTTACAAAAGTGTTGCCCTATGCGGGGTATGAGCCGTGAACAAATTATGACTACCAATGTGAACTGTGTTAAAAAAACTTTTTTTTTCAGTTATTTGAGGCATGTATCGGTAACACACTTTCTGAACCGACTGATTATATCAGCACACGAACTATAAACTAACTTAAATCTAGAACAGACACAACACCCTGCACCCACTATGAAAGGGTAGACCCACATTTCACCAAAGATAAGTTTTCCGGCCATGCCAGGAAGCGATCCAAGGCCCCTTAGCTCAGTAGAGCACCCCGTTAACGACCATCAAGTCTATTGCGAGAATAAGGTGGTCCACACACTTGTCTAGCATTTGCGAGATGATCGTTTCTAGCAGATTCCAGAGAGCCACCCGCAAACTCACCTGCCGTATGCCAGTTGTGAAAATGTTCTCCTCAGAGGAGGCTGGCTGGGTTGTTGTTTGCCGCGGTTCGTCGGCGGAGATGGGTTCATCTCTTCAATTCATCGAGCTTATCGAATAGTTTAACTTTAACCAATAGTGCCAGTGACCAGTGACCACTGACCACAATGAATATGATTGCTGGCCGCGCAGCTTGACGCATGCGCAGTAGCATGAACGAGGTTGAGCTGAGGGCCTGAGTTCTTGTCTCGCCCGATATTCCTGTGAAAGAGTGGCTGACATTTGCGATACGTGTGTACGTTACATTGATCTAACATCCATCTGGCGAGTGATAAGACAAGTTTGCGGCCTCACTAACGCGTTTATACGATGCTGCCATCGATGAGGGTTGAAGACTAGTACTCTTTATAAACACAATGCCACCCATGGTACCATTTAAACAGTTTTCAAAGAAAGGAGGCCCGTGAAAAGAAACCGGGCGGACTAATACCTGGTTTGGACCCAATCACCGTCAAATTACCGCGGCATTCCCGCCACAATGGTCGTGCTTTTAATGCTCATCAAGGCCACATCACTCCAATCACAGCAGCAAACGGAAAATGGCGAGCGGAAGTGCTTTATATCGGCGGTATTTAATGTGTACTTTCTAAACACCTAAGTTATATAAAAACACGACTTTAAAACTAAATTGACCTACATTATATCTGTGAGTTCATGGACTAAACGTCAGGATGATCTATTGAGGTTTGGCGGTGACAGAGAGGCTCGAGTTTGAATCCCAGCCAGATGCACTGGAGTTTTCCCCCCACCTAAATGTTTTCCCAATCTTCTTCCACGCAAGTTCGGGTACATTTACTTATATTCTTTCTTTATAATGATTACCCCATTAACGTAATTAAATTGCGCTTAAAAACAACTCGGTCTGAGAACTCACAACTAGAGCGAATACTGTAGTTAATTAACTAATTGTTTAGCAGATCAAACCAACAAAAAAAGAAGTAAATAATCAAACGTAAAAAATCAAACAAAGTTCTAATGAACTAGTGATCAGCCAAACTATAGTAGAATAAAATAAAATGGAACTTAAAAAAAGCTTTTTGCTGTCAACATTTATAATTTATTGTTTTATAAGCCTATATTATTAGCCTAATATTTTGTAAGTCTTGATACAATCAAATTTTATCAAAAGTGATCACATGACTTGTTTGAATATTTTAAAATTGTTTTAGTAGTCTAATTTTATAAGTTTCAAAAAAAGTGGACCTTCGAATTTGTGTTTGAGTGTATCGGCTTGGGATAGCTCCTTTAGTCAACACAATGTTCTTTTAATGTCTGTGTCTACAGCAGCAAAATTTAGTTATAAGATGACACGGCACCCATACTCCAAGTCATTAGCATTTACGACTTGTCAAGAATCGAGCCTGAGACCCTTACATCAGAAAATACACCAAAATAATTTTAGATTTATCACAATATTAATTTTTGAAGAAAATGTTTAAAAGTAAAATAGTTTTTAAAAACCCCGCTACATCCAACTCCCAAAAAGCCTATTTTAGACCAAAATCGGTGGTTATATAAAAGGCGATGATCTAATCATTAGATTTTTAATAAATTTAATTTTTCTACAAATTTTTGGCGGTGTAAACCATATTTAAAATGTTACTATCTTAACTCTAAAACAAGTCCAAAACAAAGGAGGTAAAAAGGAAAACCACCCCAACCCGGTATCAAAGCTCTTCTCTAGAGTTTATCAAGCACAAACGTTACAAAATTTGAACTCTAGCCGAGTTCGAAAATAACTAGATTTAATTTCATACATTCATAAGCCTGAGTACGGGTTAAACAGATTTCAATTTGATAAGTAATGCAAATTTGGAATGTAAGTAATTGTTTGTCAATGTTGGTCATTCTGAAACTGATTTTATTAGATACAACTCTTATTAAGGTGGGAGGATATAGCAAGCTAGTTGAGGGCAGTATGTTTCCAATTTTAATATCAAAAAATTATTTGTTTATGAGAAATCAAATATTTATTTAGTAGAAAAATAGGGTTTAACTTTCCTCATATGGTGATATCAACAGTTGTCGAATATATGTCATGGATGTCCTGGAATTTAATGAACATTTTTTCTTCATTTAAAAAGTTTGTCATATAATGCCGCTATGCTCATTACAGATATTCAACAACTGTTGATATCACCGTGTGAAGAAAATTAAATTCTATGTTTGTACTGAAGCAATAGTTGATTTAATTTGGCACAAAAAAAAGTTTTGCTATAAGAACTGCAAAAACATTTATCTTTTCTCGCATCCCCCAAACTCCCACCTTAAACTTTCTTTCTGTGTCAATCCGACTACCTGTATTGCCAAAATTAAATGTTTCTTCTTTAAGCTTGCATCTGTCAATTAGAATATGTAGGACCTTTATTTTAATGAAAAAACTTAGTAGTGTTGCTTGCCCATTTAAATGGATCTTGACAAAGTGTGTAAGATGTGAAAAGTATGTGCCACGCCCCCTTGGGTTGAACGCACTTGGCAAATAGGAGAGCGAGAAAGAGAATGAAGGCAAACTAAAAGGAGGGGAGTGAGGTGTAACAGAAGATAGCCAAACAAAAGTAAATTACTCCTCGGAGCCATAAAAAAAACTCGGTGTCTGGGTTACATGACGGAAGTACTACTCAACCAAGTATTCCCCTTCCAGACTCCTATCAAAATCAGGGTTTCGTTGTTATTGTCGATTCGTGGGTTCAAGAAACTTTTCTGGCAGTTTGAAAAGTGGTGTGCTCCTATGCAGATATTTTAATACCATTCAAAAAATAAATAAAAATGAAATAATTGATTCACTACATAACATTATTAAAAAACAAATTCAAAATCTCAACAAAAGTAATCTATAAGAAATAATATCCCAGCCTATGAAATAAATTACGCCTTGATATGTTCATAGTTGCTCACATTTATGACATCTGGAAGGTTGGCTACAATCCAATCATTGTTTTCATTCTTTAAAAGGTTTTAATATTGTACACACTTACTCTATGGTATAGGACCTCGAAAGTTCATTGCCCACTTACAAAAGTACGACACCTATCACTATCTTGGGCTAGTTTTATCCAGTCCACCTCATTACACCCTATCTCTATATTAAGCTAGTTCTATTCAGTTCACATCATTACACTCAAACACTATATTGAGCTAGTTTTACCCAGTTCACATCATTACACTCAAACACTATATTGAGCTAGTTCTATCCAGTCCACCCCATTATAGCCTATCCCTATCTTTAGATAGTTCTATCCAGTCCACCTCATTATAGCCTATCCAAATCTTGAGCTAGTTCTATCCAGTCCACCTCATTACACCAGGCCGTTTTACGAGCTTTTAAGTACATGTAAGCAACAACCAAGCCCTCGTCAGACGACGACATCCTCGCAACTGATAGAAAACACGTTTCTTGTGTGGGCGAGAAACGGGGCAACTTATTAGTAAGTGAGTTGACCGCGTTGTATCGCGTCACGTTGGTTTTCTCGATGGTTGAAGGGTGTAAAGCCCGCCGCACATTGGACGCAGGGCAGGCGCAGCAGAGGGGCAGGCGAGGAAGAGGAAAATCTGTAATACATGTGCTCTTATGAGCTACCGCACATTGGACAGTGTGCAGGTGCAGTGTAGGGATAACTCTTTCACGCCTCTCTCTGGTTGTAGTAGACGTACAGTTTTCCTGTGTCCTCTGCGCCTCTGTCACGTAGTTTTTGTGTATTGTGATAGAACACCTTATTCAATTAGTTAAAGATCATCCAGTATTATGTGAAACAAGCAATCCAGACTACATGAGGACGAAGCTGAAAGATGAGCTATGGGAAAAGATTGTTATTGAACTGAATTAATCGAATGTTAAGTGTAATATTCTAGATTTTTGTAATTAGTGAAATTAATCTACAGTAGTTTGTACAACCCATTAGAAGAATTAGATGTTACTAGACACTGCGCATAGAGTAAATTACAATTTTCGTATTTTTCCTTTTTTTACTAATAAAGTAGAGTAAAATTAAATTATTTAATTCAGAGTCTGACTCGGAATCCAAATCTGTCAGAAGTTCCTCTAATTCACAGGTCATATCACGTCTTGCACCACTGGGTGAAAGCTCCCTGGCTCGCTTCAAATCTGCGGTGACCTGCAAAAACCTATTCCTCTGCTATGCCTGCCCTCTGCCAGGACTGTGTTCAATGTGCGGTGCCTCGCAGAAACCTCTTCCTGTGCTATGCCTGCCCTCTGCCGCGCCTGCCCTGCGTCCAGTGTGCGGCGGGCCTAAGTCTTCCCAATGGTGTATTCCCATTGTGTTTGTCAGTCAAAATTCTGAACAAGATAATAGATTCTTCCATTCACACTGCACGTCCTTCCTACCGTAATCAACGTGATTTGACTATCCAAACAATGTCTTTGTAATTAGTACAGGGTATGTAACTCATAATTTTGTAGCGTTCTTCACTCTCCAGTGCCTTTATCCCTTTTAGAGAACAAATCTTCCTAAGCACCTTCTTTTCGAACACCCTAAATTTGTTTTTGTCATGTAAAGCAAGAAACAACTTTCCACGCCCATATAGAACCGGTGAAACAATATTGTTTTGAATATTCTGAGTGTTACATTCCTTGACAGCAGGCGAGAAGTTAACAATTTACAGGTCGAGTAATAGCATGCGATTCTTTTCCTAATTTCCACTATAATATCGTTATTGCTAGTTAAAATTGTTCCCAAATATTTGAACTCATTAAGGTGGAGATATAGTGTTTGTGCAGGTTTTATTGAAAAATTGTATTTAGCCAAAATAAATATTGCTCCACTAGAAACAGGTTTTAATTTTCTTCACGTGGTTATAACAAGTTCGTGAATATCTATCAAGGGTACGTCATATGATATTTTAACAATAATCAGTAAAACAATTTTATTTTATTAAATTATTTTTTTATTTGTTTATGATTAACATTTATTTGATTAACTGTATCTATAAAAAATATTTATATTATATTTAGGCCTATATAAATATTATATATTATATTTAAAAATATATTTATATAATATATGTAAGATATTAAATGTGTGTATAGTATAAAATATAATCTATATATAAATTGGTAAAGTTTCTAACGTGAACGCTCGGGGTGGACATAAAATTGTCAGTGAATACTTAAGTGTAA
Organism: Timema bartmani; assembly: GCA_902151455.1. Lineage (NCBI taxonomy): Eukaryota > Metazoa > Arthropoda > Insecta > Phasmatodea > Timematidae > Timema > Timema bartmani. Next base: position 98,232 of record CABFWB010002298.1, on the reverse strand, counting down.
ACTATTTAACAGCTCCTGTGGACAAAGGCATCAGTTTCGAACCATGCCGGGGCTTGAATCTCGAACGAGTGTGCTAAAAAAAACGCTATTTCCACGAAAATGCAGGTACACCTGCTTTAAGATCTACCTTCTTCATATCTCCCTACCTCATTAGTGTGAATATTGAAAATAGGACCGGAAAGGATAAGCAAGGAAAATAAACACCGTATTAGCGGGGTTGGCAGCACTTCACGCAGTCGCAGGTTGAGCCAGAAGACTACCACGGACTGTACTAAAGTTGGTTTTAATCCTGCAGGTGCAGATATTCTTAATAACTGATTTAAACTTAAAAGGCACCGCTTATTTGAAGGCGCTAATCCATTGTTTTTTAACAACAGGGCCTCAAGCTACAGTTTTATTTTTTTTATAGAAAAGCCGTTATTTGAAAACTAGAGATTCATGTTGTAGATAAAAATATTACAAATTGTATTGTGTATATATATATATATAGGTATATTAGCACAGAGTCTTACTATCCTTTCGGATTATACGCCTATGTACTAATTACACTAATGGTTTAGGGATTAGAAAGGTTTAAATGAAAGTGCACCCACATTTGCGTGGAAGGATAGTGTAAACCCATTTAGGGAAACCCACCCACAGTGCACCCGACCGGGATCAAACCCCGATCTCCCTATCTTAGGCAGTCTAGTCCAACACGAGAGTAGCGCGTTAGACCACGCGGCCACCGAAGCGGGTTATTTATATTCTTGGTCTGGTTAATATTAATAATGTAAAGAAAAATTATACAATATACATAAGGATGTATTATTGGAAGATTTTGAACTTTTTAATTAATCAATAAAATCAAACAAAATATATTTATTCAATGCCAAATGTTGGTGGTCCTATGAAAACCAGGGTTTATGTCCATGTGTCGTAATGACGGTAATCCCTTCAAGGACTGAAGCTGCGAATATAATTCTTCACCCCGCCACAATGGCGCCTGTGGAAGCGAGGGGGATAAATTAATACTACTGACCTTGGCCTATGAGTAGGATTAAGGACTGAAGGCAAGAAAGAACTAGTTCCAGACAGTTTAAAGGTGTCCGAGCGAGTTTTCAGGTGTTTGTTTTCTAGGAAAACGTTTGTAATCTCTTGGTTAGCAAGCTTTTGCTCTAAAATAAACATTGTTAGGGAACTTGATTAATATTTGCAGCTTTAACGTATCTATTGAGGTTTTACTATAGCACTATTGTAATAAGAAGAGCCTGTTAAAACAACATCTTTTTGCTGTCAGCGTGATGGCATTATTTATTTATTTTAATTTTATTTTAAAAGTATCGATAATATCTATCAAAAGTGTCAATTGCAGATCACATAACTTGACGTATGAATATATGACGTATGAATGTCAGAAAAGACTCTTCTTATGAAAATTGGACTGTAATGAATTATAACATCATCAATGGTTGATATTAGAACAAAAGTCGTATTCCTGGTGAGGTAACCCCACCACATTTGGATTAAGGTGGGGATGTAGAGAACAAAAATAAGGTAGGTGTTTTTTTTCAGTTTTTGTAACTTTTTTTGTCAAAATAAATAAAACATTGCTCCAGTACAAACACAGAATTTAATTTTCTTCACACGGTGATATCAACAGTTGTTGAATATCTGTCATGAGCATAGAGCCTTTAGAGGACAAACTTTTTAAATGAAGAGAAAAAGTTGTCATTAAATTCTAGAATACCCTTGAAAGATATTTTTAAAAAATGTTGATAACACCGTGTGAAGAAAATTAAACTCTTATGTTTCCATTCAAGCAATATTTGATTTATTTTGACCAAAAAAAGTTTTAATATTAAAAAAAATGCAAAAACACTTAGAGTACCTACACGACCAGTCAGACTGTCAGTCCTAAGATTAACAGTCTGACTGTCAGTCTGCATCAATAGGCCCTATTTACAACGGGACCTTACAGCTCAAAAAGGCGTGTGCATTCTATGTTTGCTACTGAGACTGAAGGAAATACTGACGAGCGTACGAACATGGTCAGTACTACTGTCAGTAATACAGAGTCAGTAATTCCGTCAGTATTGTCAACTGCAACGATAATGATGGCATGACCCTACACGGTCAGTATTAATGACAGTAATACTGACCGAACTTATACGAACTCAAGTTGGAAACAACTCAGTGGAAGTTTAACTCGATTAGGAAAACATTATTATTTCTTGAAAAAAGTCTACGTTTTTACACTTCTTAAAAATGAATAACATGGAAAAAGCGTGTCTAGCCATGATATTATATCTAAGTACGAAGAAGACTGTGAAACGTAAGCGTTGGGTGAAGGAGTGGCTAAAAAAACGCGATCAATACTCACATATAAATTTATTAAGTGAGATACAACTTAACCATGCCAGTGATTACCAGAATTACTTTAGGATGAGTTCGGAAACTTTCAATATTTTAGCAGACAAGGTGAAGCCCTTTCTAGAGAGAAATAATACGAATATGAGAAATTGTATTTCTGTCAAAGAGAGATTAGCGTTGACCTTAAGATACCTAGCAACAGGAAGACATTTTGAAGATTTAAAATTTTCAGTAATAATGTCAACATCGTCAATCAGCTATGCAGTCCTGGAAACATGTGAAGTGCTAATAAAAGTTCTGCAAAGCTACATAAAGGTAAGTGGATGAATAAAATATTGCTTGTATAATATTTAACATAGATTTAATCAAAATTAATATACGTGTATTTAATTGCCATTAAGGTTGTTCAATATGGTACTTTTGTAAATTACAATTAGAAAATAGTATTATCAGTGTATGAAGAAAATAGAGACTTTAAATTATGCTCTTCATTTGATAGAAATAATGTATTGCCATTTTCGTAAATTATCCATACTATTTTATTTTTCAGTTTCCAACAAGAAGCCATGAGTGGCTTCAGATCGCAAATGATTTTGGAACAAAACACCAATTTTGGAACTGCGTGGGAGCAATAGACGGTAAACACATTGCCATAAAAAAACCAACAAACTCAGGTTCTGTGTACTACAACTATAAAGGGTTTCACAGTATAGTACTATTAGCTGTGGTAGATGCCAACAAGAAGTTCATCATGGTGGACGCTGGAATAAACGGTCGAATATCTGATGGAGGTGTACTTTTTTATTCCAAATTTGGAGAACTGTTAGAACAAAATGCTCTAAATCTTCCAGATCCTTCACCGATACATAACACTACGGAAAGTTTCCCGTTTGTGTTCGTTGCTGATGAAGCTTTTGCGTTGAACGTAAATTTAATGAAGCCTTATCCAATGAAGTTACCTCTGACCAGTGAACAGCGGGAATATAACAAACGGTTATCTCGTGCTCGAGTAGTTGTGGAGAACGCTTTTGGGATACTCGCAACTAGGTTTGGAGTATTCCAGAAGCCAATATGTCTAGAGCCAGAAAAAGCTACCATAATTACGTTGGCTTGTTGTTATTTACACAATTTTCTTTCTAAGAAAAGTGCCAACACATACTTCCCTTGTAGCAGTGACAGTACAGATGAGTGCACTCTGTTACCTTTACAAGGTACGTCCCATAGAAACAGTTCAAACAATGCTAAACAAACCAGAGCACGCTTTTGCGAGTATTTAAGCAATGAAGGCAAAATGTGAAATTCATGCAGTGAATGTTTGTAAATAAATAAAAACAAATAATAAACAAATATGTAAAAAAAATCAATACTTTTGTAGAAAGGTAAATTATTATTGTATGATTTGTTTGTAAAATAAAGGCTATTAAAAATATATATTACGTTTATTATATATTTCTGTGTATTTGATTTCTAAACAACTTCATTAATTCATGTCTACTCTCAAATTCCTCCTTGACATAATTAACATTCTAAATCAGGGTTCGTAAATTCTCGGCCCGCGGGCCAAATCCGGCCCACCAGATATAGCTGACCGGCCCGCTTACCTGCAATACTTTTATATAACTAAACAGCTATGCAGCCCTGGAAACATGTGAAGGGCTAATAAAAGTTCTGCATAACTACATAAATAATAGGTGGATGAATAAAACATTGCTTGTATAATATTTAACATAAATTTAATCAAAATTAATATACATGTATTTAATTGCTATTAAGGTTGTTCAACATGTTTTTTAAAAATTACAATTACAAAATAGTATTGTCAGTGTATGAAGAAAATAGAGACTTTAAATTATGCTCTTCATTAGAGGACTGACAATTATTTAGCTGTGTTTCACTAGGATTAGGCTGACAGTATAGTGGCTCGTTTGAATGCTGGTGATGATAAGGAGAGGGTGTGTTATTGTAGGAAGGAATTTGACTGGTCATATTTGTTGACTCTGAAGTAGACAAATAAGAGATGCTTGGACTTGTTAGTTCAAAACTTTCATTTATTTTTACTGAGTCCTTGTGTAACGTTCCTAATTGAGCTTCGAATAAAACATCATTAATTGCCTTCTCTGCGAACAATCGCTGCCTAGGATGGACATCTTTTAATTTCTTTGCCCACACTTTGGCAATGTCTAAGTACTCATCATTGACATTTCCTTCTTTTGATGAATTCGCTAAATACTTACACGCGAGACTTAGTAGCTCATTTTGTTTTGCTGTAGGGCCTTGTGTCTTTTGCTTTTTAGCCGGCTGTTGTGAAGGTAGGCCTACAATCGAGCTTGATGATGCAGCCATTGGTCTTGGGCTGGTGGTGAACACTGTTGGTGTTTGTGGTAATGGTGACCCACAGTGGTCCTCAGAATGCAGTTCTACCTGGCTAACGTCCGTGCATTCAGCTTGTAGTGCCTGGAAATGAAGGATTCAATAAAAAAAATTAGGCATTGATACGCACACATAATGTATTGCCATATTCGTAAATTATCCATACTATTTTATTTTTCTGTTTCCAACAAGAAGTCATGAGTGGCTTCAGATCGCAAATGATTTTGGAATGAAACACCAATAATTTTGGAACTGCGTGGGATAAATAAACGGTAAACACATTGCAATAAAAAAAACCCAACAAACTCAGGTACACATTTCTAAAAGTAACTTACCTCCTTTGTGGCAACCACTTGCATGGTTACATTAGCTGGAAGTTCACATGAGCCAAGAAATTGTAGGGCGTTGAATACCCAAGATGTCGGTTGGTAAATCTCCTCGGATCCAGCTCCAGAGCGTTTTGACGCTATAATTTTTTTTATCTCTTTGCGGTAGTTGGATCTCAAAGTATTTATCTTTTTCCTAACATCTTCCTTGGTAGCGTCCGGCTTAATTTTCTGATAGCACTCTAACATTTTTAATAGTGCCGAATTGCGCTTGTTTTTATTAATATAATCAGGACGACGAGTGTCCCACAATTCCGGGAGTGTTTCATATAATTCTATGAAGTTTTGTAATAACTCACGGTCATGGTCTTTTGCACATTTACTACCTAATAACAATGTTTCTTCAACTGTACTTTCATCTTCATCATTGCAGAGAGTAATGCCTTCATTAACCTCCTCCATCGTTCGTGCTTTTACTAAGACTGATGGAAAAACTGACAGTAATACTGATGCAAGCTCTCGCGCGCAGTATTACTGTCAATATCCCCCACCACTCAGCGATACTGATGGTTTTACTTCAAGAAATCTAGATATTCATCAGTACTTCTCATCAATCCATCAGTATTCACCCTACACGGTCAGTAATACTGTCACTATTTCTTAATACTGACAGTATTACTGATCGTGTAGGGTGCCCTATTCGGATCACATCAGTATGTTAGTCAGTCTGGCCATCAGTCCTGCCCCTACACGATCATTCATACTGTCAGTATTAATTATTACTTTATTAATGCTGACATTCTGACTGATTGTGTAAGAGGTCGCATTACGGAAGCACTAAGACGCGTTGCACACGTTTAGAAATATCCCACAATATTTAATGTTGTTTATTATTTTTAAATCTGGTCCGCGCCGAAATGTAAGCGTAAAGTACACCCCAATTTTCTTACGAATGAACAAATATGACGGCTAAAAATGATCTACATGTATATTTTCTTTTGTTTGATATTATTAACATCTACAAAATAACACTAACAAAATATTAAAATGCCATCATCATTCACAACAAAATATTTTGTAGTATTTTCAAAAGGTTCTACAAGTCTTCATTGTAGAAAAATCAAGGAATATCAACATGTCACTCTAGCAATTGAAAAAAAAACTACATTTAAACCTTTTATATGTTTAAAAAAATATAAAATGTCAAATAAGTTGATTTTCAACGCCGTTTAGCAAGACATATCGTGGTTCTGAAACTAAGGAGTTACACCATAAATGTTAATAATAAATAATTCTTTAAATGGTTTTGAAGCTTTAAAACCACCAATAGTATAAGAAATACCACAAATACCTCTAAGTAGGTGGCGCCCTTGAAAATGCGCACGTAGATTCTGGAAACCAGAGAAACACAGGTCCTTGTGACCTCCTTCACATATATACATACAAACACACACAGTACGAGTGTCAAGTTCAATGAACCCTCAGCAAAGAGACGCCACAGAAGTCACCTGGCATTACCTCTGGAAAACTGGCGCGACGCACACATTTCTTTGGAGAGTTGTTTTAAAGTTGTATTGCCAGCCAGTCATTAGCAGTTGAATATAGCTTAATTTTAGAATAAAGGCGGCAACCAAATACAAGGACAAAAAAAAGTTATCAGCTATATATTTGGTTGATTCGTAGGGAATCAAATTTAAAAGAATTTAAATCAGCAACCGGCAATTTATCACTGTTAATGGGGAAGCACCAATTCAGTATACGGAAACGCTACCAACTTAGCTACAGTCTCAGACGGGAGTAAACAGGAGTAAAGCCCCGCACTGGTGGCTGATAAGGTGTCGAACATTAACATTGGGTTGAAAATTAATATATATGGTCGAGATTCATACGTCCGACAATCCCCCATTTGACCTGAGCTGCTTGTTATTTTAATACCGAGAGATTGGTTGACTTCCGAAACTAAACTATGAATACGGCCCTTAGACTCACATTGCAATGGACGTCGTTGACGAGGAAGCTGGAAGATCGGATATCAGCTGGATACACTGAAGGATATTCCCCTCCTATATTCAATCTTGTGCGTGTGGACTTTCTCAAAATTACCCTCCTCATTCCCATCTTTTAGATAACGTCAATAGCACGTAAGTGGTTGTTTTTCCTAGCCTGGTCGAACAACCCGTCATGCCGATATGCATTTTAATCATGCTAATTAGGAAAGTATAATTTTAGAATAAGTGTACCCGCATGTGCGTGGAAGGTAAAGTAAAAAACCATCTATATTCTAGAGAATCGAACCTTGACCTTCCCGTAACCGGAAAACTCGAAATGATGACCTTGGCATCCATTCCGCATATGCCCACCGATACGGGTAAGAGGTGTGTCATGTCAGCATGGCGCAGATTTTGCTTGAGACAGATAAGAAGTCCCCCAAAAAAACGCACCCTCCTTTGGTATGGAGGTGAAACTTCAAAGAGGTGATGCCGAGTGAACAAAGAAGACAACAATGGAGCAATGCTCTACCCACACAAAGACCTTGTAACAAAGAGCGGATGTAGCGGCTCGGGAAGAAGAAATAGTCATCATTCCTGGGAACATGTCAAACAATACAAAATAGAACTGGTACTGTATTCTTAATTTAAAAAATTGCAACTCACGACACTTTCACGAGTATTTCCTTTTAGTAAAAATGTCTTCAAGAAGTTTATGAACCCATGTCAGGTTCGATTAAACGGGATCTAAAACTACGCTCTAAGCTGAAGACGTATCAAAGTGCGCGATTTTTAGGTGCGCGTTTTTTAGATTCTTCAATTAATGACTACGAGATTAGAATCAGTCCAAAAGTTTTTTCATTTTGAAATATTAACATTTTTGTTGTATTTAAAAATGGGTAACTTAAAACTGTTCCACTGGTTTCAATTAAACTAATTACTCAAGTAGAATACAGAAAACCACGAAGTAAAGTTTCAGGGACGGCCCGAGGTAAATTTTGTGCTCGGGCGGGATTGCTTTTTGGCATCCCCTATGTAACCGATGGATAATATAGTCAATTCGCCATAGGAGTGGTTTATAACTAACAGCTAGTAAAAGCTACCAGATCTACTCTCATGACTGTAACCATTCAACAAACCAAATGATTTGCAAGACCATTGATTTGTTTTAACTTTTGGCAGTCAAAACGTTGACAAAGATAATTTATCTTTAATTTTGTTTTTCTTTTGACCGTTCCTGAAAGCTTCTGCTAGCTGTCAGCTATCACATTTACCATGGCGATTGTACTCTGGAAAAATATGAAAATAATTCCCAAACCTAACATTATTTTGTAGACAATGCTATCTTCCATTTTTTATTATAAGTTTAACAAAAACTTAGTACAAACGGTTTACGTTATACATTAATTGCAAAAACAAATTGTTTTAAGGTGCCATTTTTCAAGATGGCAAATGTAAAATAACCTTTTGAGAATTACACTAAATTCTAAGTTACTCCTCATAAAATTATACTAATATATAACATTTCATGTTAATATAAAAAAGTGAACGATTGTAACTCCACTATTAGGGGTCGTCCATAAACCACGAATGTGGACAAATTTTGTTCATCTACTGACCCCCTCACGTTCTTTTAGTTGAATAACAGCTGTCAGTCGAAGTGGCCTTAATTTATAAGTACAGTGTCAGAAAAAAAGTTTAAAACCACCCTTACAATACTAAAAATACTAATTTGTTTACTGGTCTTAAACTTTTTTCTTTATTAACTCTTTCTTAATTTTATAATGATTTTCATTAAAAATTAAAGATTTTGGTGATAATAAAATTACTGTAACTCAAACGGTTCAAAAGTTAAGAATTTTTTCTAATATTAAGGCGCACATCCAAAAACAACCAAAAAATGGACATTTAAAAAAATATATAGTTAAAAAATGGGTGGACATAGAACTATGGTTTTTGGTCTCCAAAGAGATTTGACACAAAACTTGAAAATTAAAAACCTTAATTTTTTTTTGGCCAAATTATTACTTAAACTTTTAAGTGGCCTAATTTTTTTTCAATCAAGAGAAAGAATGATGACTTTTAAGATTTGTATTAGCTACATTTAAAATTACTTCTTTTAACTTAGTCCTAGCATTATGTTATTTCTTATTTCTATGGAAGTGGGTTGGCACACCTGTTTTATCATTTCCCTCCAATCAGCTGATTTTAATATGATCATTTTGAGGTTATTGTATGCATTTTGTGTTTGTGAGTAAAGCTGGGGAAAAAATCCGTATCAGACCAAATTACGTGGCAAATCATTGGTTTAATAAAGTTTGGAAAGTCAAAAAGACAAATTGTTGATATTGTTGGAGTGTCTAAAACATGTGTGCAACAAACAATCAAGTGATGTAATGAGTTTGGAACCATCATCAACCGGCCTAGGGCAGGCTGTTCGAGGAAAACATCTCTAAGACAAGACCGTAGGCTGCTTCAGCTTTGTAAAAAAAGATAGAAATGCTAGCTGCAGTGATCTTCTCAGGGAACTTGAGTCTTCCTGTGATAATATTAACATAACTGAGCGAACGGTTTTCAATCGTTTAAATGAAGCGGCCTAGGTTCCTATTTTGCAATCTGCAAACCTCTGTTAAATGAGAAACACAAAAAACGACTCCAGTTTTGCAAGGAACCTTTAGGGTGGCTTAAAGAAGCTTGGGAGAAAGTAATTTTTTCAGATGAGTGTCACTTTGAACTATTTCCTCGACGTGAGGTTAGGGTTCCCAGGACAAGAACAGAAAAATTTCTGCCGGCCTGTGCAACCCCTGCAGTCCAACAAGGTGGCGATGCAATCATGATGTGGGGTTGCATCACTGCTGAGGGGCCTGGAGACTCTAAGGTTGTGAATGGTGTTATGAACCGTGACAAATATTGTGAAACTATGCAGGAAACTATGATTCCTTCAGCACATAGGCTCCTTGAGGTATCTACCAGCAGGACAACGCCCCATGACACCGGTCCAAGGCAACAAGGACATTGAAATGCTTCCCTGACCACCATGTAGTCCAGACCTCAACCCAAATGAAAATCTATGGGACACCATGGCATATCGACTGGCAAAGCAGAAGCCCAAAAACGGAGCAGAATTGAGACTGGCAGTCCAAAGCCTATGGCAAAAAGTGACGCGTGAATAATGTAGTAAGTTGATCCACTCCATGCCTGACAGGATCAAAGCATGCTACAAGGCTAGGGGGGTCCTATTGATTACTAAACATTATAATGTAAGCCAAACTACTTTTTTTGTAATATTCTGAGTAAATAAAATTATAGAAATGTAGAAAAATTGTGTTTTTAATGGGTGGTCTTAAACTTTTTTCCGGCACTGTATAGTTGAGTTTGAGTATAATTTAAATGCCCACAGCACATTCTCTTATAGAGGCCGTGAATAATCACTTGTGTTTGTACAAAAACAAAAAGAATTTCTTCAAAAAGAGGAGACTTGTTCATTGCTTGCATATAAAAAGCGATATCCAGAAAAAATAGTGGAAGAGTCTCAAAAAGATGTAGTGAAATGGAAAGAAGCAAAAGTACAGAATTTATCTCAAGGCCAAGTTTGAGGAGTCCATCAATAGTGTTATTTCTTCATACCAGCAGCATGTTATGAAAAGTAAAGCTTCAGATATCATTAATTATTCACAAAAGGAAGGTGTATTTAAGCCTATACCTTTTCCCTTCTGATAAATCTAATGTGTATGTATATAAATGCAACTATTATACACAGGATATGGTGGCTGCATTGTCTAAATAGTCATTCTCTCGGTAGACTAGACGGCCGATGTTGGAAAGATGGGGTTCGAATACCAGTCAGATCTACTGAGGGTTGCTTTTCCTACATTGTTTTCCCATTCACCCTCTAGGCAAATACTGGTAATTTTTTTTAATGCTACCCTTTTAGTATACATTTTGTAGGGTTGTATAGTCAAATTGTAGTTATTCTAATTATTTTATTTATCTAATGGAGTAGAAATGAGGAAGGTAGAATTCTAGAGGTAATCTACCCTCATTAACGTGGAGAGATATTATAAAACCATTTAAGAAAAGCCACTCTTGAGTATACCCGACAGGTATTTGAACCACGATCTCTGCTTCATTGGCCATCTAGTCATTTTCAAGAGTGAAGCCAGGATCCAGGATTGATGTTGGAACGAAACATAAGTCTAGGTATTGATAAGTTAATTAAAGTAAGTAGATTAATTCAATAATAATTTAGAAAAGTTGTATACCTAGAGTTATTTAAATAGATCTCTATATGATGATAATATGACTATCATAAAAAGTGCGCAATATTAAGAAAGATGACCTACCCCAGCATCAAGCATCTGATGTGGGCACTTTAACATCATCAAAGGGCCATCCTAGTCAGCACATATTAGTGCTGCGGTGTCTTATTCTTACTGAGATGCAAACCTGACATCCATAACATAAATATAGCATAGATTTTCCTCATGAACCTGAAGAATTTTAACTCAACATCTTTATGGCTGTACTTGTCTGTCTTATCTTTTTGTAAAGTCTGTTCAGCGAAGGAATTGTTTTCTGAAAGGCCTTTTACCCTACCAGAAATCTATTATATAGTAGGATATTAGTAGGAAAAAAGACCTTTCATAGAGTAATTCCTACCGTGAATGAAGTATATGTGTAGCTATCCTTAAATAATAATACTCTCTGAAATAATTTATGTTCAGGATTTAAAATGGATTTTAAGTGGATTTTAAGAAGTATTGATTCTGAATCCCTCCTTTAGTATCAAAAAACTTCCCTATGAAATAATGGCATTCATTCTTGGTGAGAAAAGCTACATAACATGGGGGGGGGGCCTAAATGTCTACATGGTGTTACATGGGGGGAGGGAAGGTTAAATGTCTACATGGTGTTACATGGGGTGAGGGGGGCTAAAAAGGTAGGAAAAAAGTGGTACGTGGTTTATGGACGACCCCTATATGCCTACGTTATGTTAAGTTTGGAGTGGTTAGGGTTGAGGATTATTTCCATATCACGCCCAGGCTACATTAGGCTAGGTTTAGCTCTATTTGGCGCACCAGGCAGCCGTCCGGTTCGCATGGACCTTAAGCCGCTCCTGGAAAGTTTGGCCTGAACTGAGTTATCCAAGGGGCGAAACGTGTTTTAAATATTTTCCTCTTTTGAGTCAAGCCCGCCACAAGCGAGCTATTGGTAGTATGCATGATACCGGGCCCGGGACTTCCAGAGGCTCGGGCCCAGATAAACTTTGTTTTAATTGTTGATTAAATAAATTAAGAATGATAAGCAATAAAATGTCCATCCATTCTAAGGAACAACGCACGCCCAGCCAACAAGGCAAAGTTCCCTCTGACCAACGTATAAATTTAAGTCCAGCAGTGGTAACAAAATAAGAAAAGGGGAAGGGGGGGCGTTCTCTCCTTGGGAAATGTGTGTCCTGATTGGAATAAACTTGCCCCTCTCTAAATTTATTTCATTCGCCTTTGATATTATTGAATAGTAAGCTGAAAAATAGTCTTATATCAAACTTCAAAGAGATTCTAGAGGCATCCAATTTTGAAAAGTTTGCTGGGTGTAGACAATTCTAAATAGCTTCTATAGACATAATTGGCTAGACATTTCTAGGTGAGAACCACTTCAAATAGCTTCTAGAGGCATCCAATCACTAAAATCTCCTGGGGAAGACAATTCCAAATAACAACCGAGCATATCCAATTTTCCAAAATTTGTTGGAAGAGCCCACTCTTAAATACTTTCTGGATACATCAAATTAAAAAAAAAATCAAGGTGGAGACCCCTCCAAAGAGCTTCTAGAAGTGTCGAGTTTTCAAAATTTTACTGGGAAAAGACCACTCTAAATAACTTATAATACAGGACTTTTAGAGTTTGATCCGGACAAAATTAATAACAAAACTAAAACTATTGCAATGTATTCAGTATGTGTCCCCTCACATTCTCTGATAATTCCCAAGTTTTCCCATTCCGGGAAAATCCGCCTTCTTGGAAAACCCTCGCAATTGTAAGGTTTCACTTAAAATTAAATATCTCAAGTACATACTATTAGTCATACTATTATTTTTATTATTATTATTATTACTATAGTATATAGGCTCATCGACACAGGGAGGTCATTAGGGCCTTGAAACAAATAAAAAACATAGTGAAATCCCCAAAGGGGAGAGACATGATAATTCATCTGCATATGCAGGTAAATAACCAATATAAAAGAACAATATGTGATATCTATAGCTATATATGTATAGAAAAGAATAGATCTCACTATGATATAATACCCATTTGAGACACTTCATAGGAATGCTCAAATGGGCTCTTAGTACAAAATGAGTGATACACATGCTAATAAACTACAGGTGTATACACTATATTAAAGGTGCAGAACAAACGTGTTAAAATATAACACGTTAAAATAACAAAACATATTATTAGCACCGCGTCTTACTACCCATTCGGTTAATACACACTTACGCAAATGTGTAATGGTAGGGTGATTGTGAGATGAAATGGAGGACCTACAGTTTAACGTGGAATCCGAACCACAGTGGAGGCCTGGAATTCCACACATTCACAAGTTGTGATTAATACACGTCTTGTCAGAAGTGAAGGAAGGGTTTGGTAATCAGATAAATCTATGCCAGGACCAAGGATTGAACCCCGTACCCCCAGCACAGAGGTCTGACACCTTACCCCTAGACCACCAGGTCACCTGTATAAAAATAGTTATTTTGAATTGAATGACTAGCTTTATTTAAGTTTAAAGTAGGCCTAATTGTGGCAGCATGAACTAAATCCGTATGGTATCCCAGTCTTGTAACAAAGCAGTCAACTATTAAGATAAACCTCCACAAGGGTAAAGCAAACTCCAAGAAACAGATGTGAGGTTACTCGATTTGCCAGCTTGTGTCTAGTTACATTACTAAGAAGTTTGTGTGTTATCACTAACAACTCAAGAGTATTTTGTCGCTGGGGTATTTATCATGCGATTATAAACACATACCTATCAGCAATATTAACAAACTAACTTTAAATTGTCAGCCCTGCCCCCCTTAAAACACACACTGAATCAAACCAGGGTCAATTTGACTCGTGAAAGACTCAGGCCCAATCTTACAATGTCACGTTAAAGTCCTCGTAATTTAACCGTTCGTAAAGTCTAACCGTTGGTTAAATTTGGCGTTGCGTTTTACAATACTATTTTGATGTTCTCGTCAAGTTACGGACGGGTGCCTTCCATTAGTTCTTATCATTAAGCTTCTCGGAGCACTAGATTTGCTACAAAGCTTTTGATTGGCTTAATTTGAACCAATAGATTGTAAGTAACTATTAAATGTCTTTAAAGTTATGGAGTTGTTAGGAAAACAGATTAAAGTACAATGCATGTTTATGTTGTTGTTTATAACACGTCATGTTATTCAATAATCCATATTCATAGAGTCTCATAAGTTTCTATCCAAATAAATATGGGTATACCTACTCTGTTTATTTTAAACAGGCATGTTTTAACCCAATTTTTAAAGCTTCAAAATCTTAAGAGTAGAGTCATAGTCAATTTTTAAACACACAATTTAATATTCAATTAAAAACCACCCTTAATTAACCATGGACGTGCACTGGAGGGGAGAAAGGGAAGAAAAAACACGTCCTATATTAGCCATTCAGGCCTACACATAATAGTCTTACAAGACTATAAAAAGATAGGTAGGCCTACAGCTATTGTCAATTATTACTATTAACAGCAAGAAATGACAACTCCAAATTGTAAAGTGAAACCATTGAAAATAATGTACATATTTTTAATAGGAAAGAAGAGCCTGTAGGCCTAAGCCAAAATAGTTGTAATAAAAGGCAATACCAGAAATTAAAAACCTCTGCCCCATGTCGTACGATGACTTATAAATCACTCTCTCTACAAATTTGACCAAAAGAAATGGAGGCGTCCCAAATTAAACAGCTATATTAAATAGAAGGAATAAATAATTTAACATAGTTATTTTATTATCATCTTTGTGTTAAACTGGGAGTAATTTGTTCTTAAAAAAAAAAAAAAAAAGAAGAAGTATATGGAATTGAACACGAGCCGCTTGCTTGATAGTCTAACGCCGTATCATGTTCGCCAAAGAGGTACATATTGAAAAGAGGGAAAGTTTGAAATATAATACCTCAAATCTATGATTAGATGATCATTGGTGAAACATATATATAATTACTGGTGGACAATATTAAAAGCAAGAGAATTCATAAATAACTGTCCAAAGTTTCTAAAAATAATAATATAACCTCACTTGAATAAAAACCAATTGCCATAAAACAATATGGCGGAATGTTTGTAAGTTAATGTGGACGTTAAAATGCTAACCAGAAGGTAGACCTCACGTTAACTTTACGAGCACTTTAACGAGGACGCTAGCTCTAACCAAACATTGTAAAATCCAAAGTAGTGGTTGTTATCGCTTAACCGCATGTTAAGCCCTAACGAATAGAATAACATGACATTGTAAGATTGGGCCTAAGTGAAAGTGTAAAATAGTCAAAATGAATACAGTAAGTAACAAAGAATCGCTTTGTAGTTAAAATAACTTACTGTATCTTATAGTCACTTAATCCAAATGGACACTATCAATTTAATATATCTAACAGCTGAAATCACACCTTTGAGCAAAATATTAATTATATGGCCAACATCGGTGGTCTTGGGGTAAAGTGCTCGCCTCAGGAACCAATGTTCATGGGTTCAATTCAAGCCCAGTCAGGGTTAAAAGATTTTTCTTGAGCAAAAAAATCTGGAGCAAAAAAATCTGAAGCAAAACTTCCTTCAGGAGGAAAGTAAAGTGGTCGGTTCCATGTTGTTTGTGGAAGGTATGTTCCTTTTCTGGCTAAATTGGTGGAACTTTTGCTGTCGCTCATAGAAATTTTTGTGTGCTGATATAATCAATCAGTTCATAAAGTGCATTTGAAATATATCAAATAAATAATTAATTATATGAAAAGTGATATAACATCTATTGTCATTTAAAAGTCGACCAATTACACTCAACGTGAATTCTAGTATATATGTTATCTTTGCTTCAGAAGATGAACAAAAACCTGAGAATTCTTAAGGGGAAAACAATATCTTCACCAAAATGAAAGTAGGTATAGCTTGAGAAGCACTTCTTGACTAGCCAGCCTACTCTTGTTAGACAGAAGGATGTGTGGCTGGGAAATATTCCCAGGGTAGCAACTGAACAATGACATATGAAGGAATAATGTGTAATTCAGCGATCATGGGAGATCACTATGGAAATCTGACTTTTTTTTTTTTAGTTTAAAGTTGTTTTGAAAATGTAAAACATATTATGATGTAATCTAACCAGGTTTTCATTTTGTAAATCTTGTATATTGTTACTATACATGAAGACTTATTCGGCTAGAGTGAGCAGCTGAGAAAGTTAAATTTTATTAAAGTGGTATGGTACATGACTCAGTAAAACTTAATGACATGTGGCCACAAGTTCTATGGTATTACTCCCACAATAGACTTGATTATTGGTGATGGGAAGGTCGGAGTTTGAATCCTGGTCGGGTGTAGCGAGTTTCTAAATTGTTTCTCTCTATTACTTAAATGCAATAGCATTTTCTTAGGTTTTTAACTTATTCATCCTGAGTCTATCAGTGTCAGAGGGTTGCCTGGACTGCTAGCAAGAACCAATGCACCAAAATATAAAATATTTAATAAAGCAGCATAAAACAAGTATGTCTACCTTGCTGCTAAATGTGTTGAATGAATATGAAAAATAAACCCGATTGCAAAATGATGACTATGTATTTGCACAATTATCAGGAACATTTGTGGTGTTTGGGAGAGAAAATGAAGATGTAGGCCTATTATTTTATGTGAGCCCTATTTCATTAAAATATTTTTACTGTAGCTGCAACAAATATTTTTGAAATATAGCTTGGTAAATGAATCTGATTATAATTTTAACCTAAAAGGTGAACTTTAAATATTGGTACTGGTAGTTCTTGTTTTGATGTTTTGTTTTGGTCACCGTGCCTCACTACTCATCTGGGTTATACATATATTATATATCAATTACCATAAATGTATGGTCTCAAGGACGGGAAAGGTTGACTTTAGAAGAAGTGTACTTGAATTTGTGTTAAAGAATAGAAGAAAACCTTAAAAAAAAAATCACCCGCCTCGGTGGCATAGTTGGCTAACGCGCTAGTCGTGTTGAGCTCGACCGCCGAGGACGGGGAGATAGAGGTTCGAATCTCGGTCGGGTGAACTGGGGGTGGTTTTTCCTAAATGGTTTTCCACTCTCCCTCCACGCAAATGCGGGTTCACTTCCTCTAAATTCAACCCTCCCAATTCCAAATCCATTAGCGTAATTAGTACTTAAGCGTATAACCCGAACGGGTAGTAAGATGCGGTGCTAAATATTATTGTTATTTTTTTTTAATCACCCTTGGAACATCCGAAACCGGTTTTCAAACCTCAATCTCCCTGTCATCAGCAGTAGTGTCTGATGCAAGTGTATCACCATAGACCATTAGACCAGTGAAGCGGGTTAACCAAGCAATCCACATAGTCCTTATGTCTGAATGTGCTCAAACAGAGGCCAAATGAATCTTTTCGAGAAAGTTCTGAAAATGCTGGTTGCCTATTTATTTATATTAACTAACACAAATATAAACACAGGATTATGTAGTAACCCACTACACTTTCCCATTGATATTTTCTCGATTGATGGGTAGTGTAGTTTGGGAGATCAGCAAGCCCACCCATTTCACTGTTTTTAAGATAACCAAGACAAGTTTAAGCTTATACGTAAACATTAGGTGTTAAGTTAGTCTGGGTTAGGCTAGGCCTATGTTATAAAAAGCAATGTTTAAAAAACAAAGTTTCCGTTTCTTTCAGTTTGATTTTAATCTTACTTTGGTAATAGGCCATTAGAGCATACACTAATATATATATATATATATATATATATATTTGACACATAGGCTATTAGGCCTATAAGACTTGACCATCAGATATCCCATAAACTTCAAAAATATAAATAATTTCAATAAATGTTGATTTAAAAAAATACTATCATTTGATGCAGGAAATTGTGGATTAACACACAAAAAAATTCCAGAGAAAAATACCAAATTTGTTGGTCTGTTTTTTAAAATGAAAGTAACTAAGCAATTCTTGCAATGTCAATTTTAAATAAATAAATAATTTTACTTTTGTGGGCATTTTGGAACTTATTTTCAGCAGGTAGCTTAGGGATATTCATTAAATCATCCACTTGTGTTTAACCTGTTCCAAATAATAGTATTAAGGAGTATTTTTGTTGCAGTTTGAAAAAATTTAAGAAAACTCAAATGATTCCCATATAGGCCTAAACGTTTATAAAGAACATAAATATTTAAAAGAATGTCCCAACATGGCACCAAAAGTATTTTAATACACATGTAAACATGTTTATTATTATTATTATTATTATTATTATTATTAACTACTGTATCCCAAACAAACAAAACCTAACAAGAGTCAACAACATATTTTTCATTGAATTCTGAGATTCTTAAAATAATATATTGCACTATATTCATAAACACACTATTTTGATGCGTGTTCCTATTGAGTCCTATTTTATTAGGTTATCTTATTCCTTTCTTTCTCATAAAATAGGCTATAGTAAATACAATAGTGCATTGAAATAATTTTTTTTATCACAAATTAAAGGTTAGGATAGTTTTAGATATAAATATTGTGTGCCAAAAAAAAATTATATGTCAAAATCTATATCGCAATTGAGATAAGTTTCTCCAGTTTTTATTGAAATGTGTGCGAGTCTACTTCAAGTAGTTACATTAGAAGATATACATATTAATCACAATAATAATTGCAATTTGGCCTATTGGTTCCCTTTCAGGTTTGTTAAACTTAAAAAACCTGTTGTACTTTGAACTGATTAATGTGTATTAATAAATATGTTACATCGCCATCAATTTTTTTAAATTGAGCGTAAGCCTATATAGGTTAGGATTTCTCAATATTAATTTTGTTATCAATGGAATAGCCCTAAATTATATAGGCCCTATTCATTTTGCTATCAATCGAAATTTTCTTTTGTTGCAGTGTGTGTATTTGATCAAAATATTAAATTTCTCATATGACAAAACAAAATAGAAGAATCCCGCTCTGAGTGGGTATGATTAACTTATTTCCTTTAAGACATAGGGCCTATACCCTATATTTAATAGGCTAGGCCTGGTTATAATAATAAAATGTGAATTTTAAGAACTTTCCTGGTAATTCTGGTCACTATAAGTTGAAGATATTTAAAAAATTGATTACAACAGATGTTAATCACAAAATTAACAATATGTATTGAACCACCCAATAAAAGCATAAACATTTGTTTTAGTTCAGTATACATAAAAGAACATTAACAATGAAGAAAACCTGAGCTAGTGAAAAGTTCAGTGGTGTACAGTTTTTAATATAATCAGTTATTTATACAGAAGTAACACACTATGAACAATATGACTATTTTAAGAAGTTAACACATTATCGTAATTTTAAAACAAACCCATGAAGTTTTTAGCACTTTTGTTAACAAATGCGAATATGTTTTGACTAGAGTTAAGAATGTTTTTCTTTAAAAATCAATGAACTATGTAATCATAACTAATTAATGTCATTCATACGACTATTAAATTACATAAATATATTTACCTTACAAAACTGACACTATATCCATGAAATTTAAAAAAAAATAACACAAACAACTGTCAGCGAATTTCACTGCAATGGGTAGGGCACTATCAACAGACGCACTGACGCAGTCGAAAGTAGTTCCACTTCTCCCAATGAGTCGATGACCATTATCCTATGATCTTGACATATATTCTGCATGCTATGATAATATATTTTTTACGTCTATTCAAACTTAAACAAAACAATTATATAGATGATCGCACCATGGGACACCGAATAAATATTAGCTATAGTGAAAAAATAAATAAATATTATAGCACTATTTCTCTTAAAAGAATTATATTTATATTCCTACGCATATACTTTCAAACCTTGTTCATAGGTGTCAGACAGTTGGTTTGCTATCATACAGGTTTACCTAATGAGTCAACTTTTTGTCATAGCAGCCATTAAGGTACAAATTAAAGTAATCAAATTTTCCTATCGTTTAATTCATCTAAAATAAAAAATGCCAAGTATAACAAATGTTGGTTTGCTAATATTTTGTAACTTAATTAAGACTTTAAATTAAGATTATAATTTTAATAATTAAAAAGGCTAATTTTCTTTGAGTTTATAGGCTATAAATAATAAATCCGGTATTTAAATATAGGATATACTGGGTGTTGCTAAACCTTCCTAAAATTCTAAACGAGTGTTTTTCCAAAATTTTGAAAAAAATCTGTGTGGTCAAAAATCTGGGGGAATAAAATAGTAATAAATACATGCTTTAAATATATTCTAGAAAGTGGGCGAACCCTTTAGCAACAGCAATAATTTCACTATCCCATTCTTGTGGGTACCGGTACTTTATTATTGTTTTAATCATTTCTATTAGGCTTTCCCGATAGTTCATCACAGTATGTACAAGTCTTTGTTCCATAGTGTTGGTGCATAACTGGGTAGTCTTTTTCAAACAATTTTATCTAAGAATGAAGTTCGCTCACTAGAATGGGAAAAAAAATGCAAGTCCACTTAATGTACTAGAAAAACTTCTTACACTCATTAATTTTATTTAATGACAGAGTTAAAACAAGGTAGAGGACATGAGCTAGACAATGAACAAATAATACTCTTGGAAATGTGTCACAAACAAGTTTTTGAGTACCATTTATTTCTCCAGACATTACTGCAGCCCCATCATAGCATTGTGCAACAAGCTTGTCCCCGCATCCTACATCTGTCACTACCTGATTAGCCAAAGCAGTGGCAGACCTGTTAGCAGGAACGTCTGTGAAACCAAAAGATCGTTCCATAATGTCACCATCAGAGGACACATATCGGAACATTGTCGATTGCTGTGAAAGTTTTGAGATGTTTGATATTTCAGTGAGATCATTTTGTATTCCAGCTTATAACCCAGTGAATACAATGGACGATTTTAAATGCTGAGCTAAAACTGAAACTTAATCAGAAATCAATTTGAAGAGCTCAACATAATCTCCCTTATATTTAGAATTAAATGTGCCCCGTGCTTAAATTTAGCACTGAATTACCACCACAAACTAGTGTGTGTGCCATCGCTCAATGATAGGCCTCCATTTGATCCTAAATATACCTCCTCACAACCATTGATGTTCCACGCACATCCGCCTTGAATGGTTGCTTTTTATTTGTTAGGATGGGGTCAATCCTGTGGCGCTCGCGGGCAGGGTAGTTAACTGGTGGAAAGTTTGGGTCGCATGCGCTGGATCTTCATTCCCTCTCTCACAGAACTCTTACTTTGAAGGGCTGTACATTAGTTGAATCGAATATTTGGTCACGCCATCACCTCGAGAGTCGTAATAAGTTGAAGCATGAAATCAAAACTAGTTTCATCAGCCGGGTACATGGTGAGTTGAAAGATATTGTTTAAGGTTGTTGTATAGTGGCTTATAGAAATATATACTTAGGAACAGTAAGTAAATGTGTTTTTATTTTTGTGAGGGGTTAAAAGATTGTAGACCATCACATTATCACCGAATGAAGCAAGAGTAAACTTTTTCGCCGAATTGCGCAACATTTTATTAGCTTGTTAATTCAAACCCTCTTTTGCTTTTTATTTGTTTTTGTTTACATTTTCTTTTATCATGCACAACCGACACGTAGCTGTTGCACCATGACCTTCATCTTTAAATATACCACATGTAAAATTATATGATACTTCCTCAGCTGTCTTAGATTTCCATTGTCCATTTTGTCAAATGGTCTTTGTAGACCATGATAAATTTGAACTCCCCAACTATTTTAAAGTGCATATCAATCAAGTCAACCTGTCCTCTCAAGTTAAGTCCAGACGAAATAATGGGCTTTATAACCAGTCCTTTTTTTTGTGCACTATGTTTTACCTGGCTCTGTTTACATATAGAAATGTAGAGAAAAACTACTTCATATGTTATATTTTTGTACTGAGCCTGAAGTTCTTTTAACACACGGATTTTTCCATCATGCCAAGTTCTCTGATGAGTTTCAGATAAAATTTCGTAAATTTCACAATTTTGTATAAAATGCTGAATTTGGATTCACCTGCTTTCAAAGGCGTGATCAATTTTGAGGAGTCTCCCTCTCGCAACACATCATAACGCTTAAACCACTTGTAATGTTGGGGCTGCTTCCAATCTTCGGGCTGCTTCCAATCTTTGGGGTGCTTCCCTATTGTTTTATCTTTTGCAGCAATAACCTCATCAACAAGATTGAAACACTTTTCTTTGATTATAAAACTACTGTTATTTCCATATTTTCTTACCACAATTTGTTAAACTTCTCGTGAAAAAAATCATGAGGTAAGATTTCATTACTTTCACAATTCATTCTCAATAGTACACAAACATACACAGTACAACCACAGAAGCACGCCGTCCCTAAACCATGTGATTTATGTTGCGCAGATAGATGCGCAGTGGACTCTTTCTTTATTTTCAACCTACACAAGTGTAGCCTCGCGATTACTGGTATTTGCAATATTGGATCTTTCAATTAAGGATACACGCCGGTGAAAAACTGTTAGAGAAATTGAATTTCCGACATTCACCAGGGTGTACCAATGAATCCTGCAAACCGAGGTCAATTAACGGTAATCGTCACGTTTCTGTCTTTAACACACACACACACACACACACACACACATATATATATATATA
Organism: Timema bartmani; assembly: GCA_902151455.1. Lineage (NCBI taxonomy): Eukaryota > Metazoa > Arthropoda > Insecta > Phasmatodea > Timematidae > Timema > Timema bartmani. Next base: position 75,305 of record CABFWB010002298.1, on the reverse strand, counting down.
GTCGTGGCTCGTGAGTAAATCTCAAGGGAGGGTACTCGCTTAAAAATGGTTAGATGAGGTTGACAACAGCTTACCTTATACCAACCATATACCATCCTGTATTTAACATACAAACTACACTTTAAAAAATATGAAAAGTATAAAGTTAATAAAAGTAAATAAAGTAATGAAAGTATAACAACTCACTTGGTTTGAAGTTGAAGACTCTCCATCGTGAAATACACACACACACACACACACACCCGTAAACAAAAAAAAAAACATAATTAGGTTCGCAACACTATCTTGAACACTTTACATACAATATACTTTAAGAATCAATCTCTCAGTAAGTTCATCGTTTATTTCGGACTTAAATTCAAATTGGGAACTGACCTTGCATTGTTTTATATTTCAAACTTTTCTTTTAATGATAAAGAACCAAAATTCAGTCTTTTAATATCAGGAACTTTCATTTTCAATCAAGTAATCAAAAGCCAGTAGCGTCGCACTTTCTACTATACGAATAAACAACTTACATAAGTGTGTATCATCGCAGGTTCTCACTTGAGCTCAGCCCAAATAACGTGCTAGGTGAGCGCTGAGATAAGGACATTGACGTCATGTTGTCATGACAACCACCCTGTGACTCATGCAGAATTTGGGACGTTGGGACAGCCAGTTACAAAGCACATGTTAGCATAGGTACGCTTTTTGTCATGCATTGATGCGACTATGGCTTTACTAATTTCCTCAATAAAATGGGAAAATAATGTAACGATTTAAAAATGTATGTCTTACATCATGTTATGAAAGAAATATAAGAAAATGTGTATGACTATCTATTTTATTTTATTTTTGCTTTAATTTGTAGGGAGGTCGGTGCTCCAGAGCCCTCCCTTACCAGCCACCCCTGTGTATATATACATAATAGTAGTGGTAGGGGAATTGTTTTTATTCTTGTTAGCTCATGATGAAGTCTGAGGGACTTCAGGAGAAAGAGAAGAATTTTAGTATATCCTATCTTAAGAATTTTAAAAGATTATAGTTAAATACCAGCAAAGGAATAGAGTAGAATATTATTTAATATATATTAACAATACCTTCATAACCATATGAATGCTATTGCTACATTTTGTTTTATTATGTGTATTGTTGACATCTAAAAGAGATAACGTGGATATTACAATCAATTATTTGGAGATAGTCGGGGGACCTAGTGGTCTAGGGGTGAGGCGTCAGACTTCTGTATTAGGGATCTGGGGTTCAAATCCCGGCCCCAGCACAGCTTTATTTGATTACCAAACCCTTCCTCCACCTCTGGCAAAGTGTGTGCTTTCACGCTTTGTGAATGTGGAGAATACTGGGCTCCCCCCATGGTTCGGAAACTCACGTTAAACTGTAAGTCCCCTCTACTTTTCATCACTCTTACGTGTCATCCTACCATTTAGGGATAGTGGAATTCGCCCTGATAGTGTCCCCAACTCAGAAATAAATTCATCCGTAGGCCAGGAAAGATGAGGTCGAATGGTTAAGATCAACAGCATTAGCACGATCCACCACAATTTAGAGCTAGTCAATTATTTCCCTATAAAACTAGTAAGTGATAACTGTGAGGTAGAAGTGTTATATTTATTGATGACCCCGGAAAGTAAAAATATTTGACAGCAAACTATTTTAAAACTAAATAATCTAATTAGAACTGATTAAAGCGAGTGATTCATCACTATTTTTGATCACCGTATTTTTCTGTTCGTTCATTGTATATTCTTTTATTTTGACTAGGTTAATATATTATATTGGGGAGGAATGCAGATAGTCAGGATGACAGAATGTAGAGGAAATATACTCAAATTAAATTAAAGGTAGTGCAATAAACCATCAAAATACCCAGCCGGAGTTCTTATATGATTTCATAGTAACCGAAAAACTATACTTAAAGAGCAACGCATCATAACTCACGATGGCATGAACACCGATGTGGGGTTTTAATCATTCAATCCATGGACATAGGAAAGAGGAGGTTTATGGGGTTCAAACCCTTCTCCCCACAAAATTTCCAAAGCTTTTAATTTTTATGGTAATAGTGTTTAAAAAAGTCAGTGTGTGCATCTATTTATTTTAATTTTATTTTGTAATATGAGTTGCAGAGAGAAAAGTTCCTTGGAACCTCATGTATTCCTTCTAAAATAATGTATTTCTGCTATTGAGTTTAGATCATAAAGATTCAAAACACTTAAGTTTTTAACAACGATGGACGTAACGGCTAGTTACCACACTCTTGTAAGTTTGATTGCAAAGCAAAAATTTTAGTAAAAAAATCATCTTTTCATCCCTTTCAAATTAAAAAATTTGGCAAAGGTAGAAGCTAGATAAAAATTTCCCTCCCTTCCATCCGAAAAATTTAGGATCTCACTCCCCACTATCACCAATCGTTACGTTTCATTGGTATGTATAGTAGTTCGAGTAGATGAAATAATATAATATACCTATTAATCTTCAACATACACTGATGATAAATTTTCTAGGGGCCTGGACTTGGGAGGAGAAGGGAGGTTTCCAAACAATGTTAAAAAATGACGATAAAATAGCTTATTAAATTTAACTAAATTTGAGATGGCTAAATGGGGGTAAATCCTCAAAAAACGACTCTTTGTAAAAACCAAATGACTATATGTTCGACAGACAAATCAATGTTATTTGCCCTAATTATAAAAAAAATACTGATATTTACGTGTCCAAACTATCCCTTTGCAAATTTATTCTGTATATAGTTAACATTTAACATTTGTGAGGTTTGAATTTTGCCGTTAGCATGTAACAAAACGCAACTAAGAAGCACTCTAGTGCTTCACATGTGCACTTGTGTGTTTACTACAAGAGTGTCTAGTATGATTGTTTAGCATTTTAGTTTGAAAAACCTAACCATAACCATTGAATAATCATAGATAATAGTTAATAATTCATCCTAATTCTGTCTAGCCTTGTAAAGTCGTATGAATTAGGAGACTCAACTCCTTTCCTCCCTCAGAATATTAATCAATATTTGTTTATTTCTTCACAATATCTGCCAGTAGATTATGGGAACCATCTAAAATTCAAAACACCTACTACCTCATTTATGAAATAATTTAAAATTAGTTTGAGAGAGATTTAATGTTTAAAAATAATAATCCTTTATATATCCTGCTATCCCCACTGTCCACCATAGGTAGGAACACCCTTTATAGTAAAAATACATTTCTGGGTTCATCTTAGTATTACAATACTATTTATAATAAAAAGGGAGTAGGTTTCTATTATAGACTGACGTCAAATTAATTCAGTTGATATGAGAGATGACAAAAAAATTAACCAAAGAAATAGAGTTTATTTTTCATTGATCTAGGTGTCTCTGACAATTAGAGTCTTATTAATAAAATACTTTTATTCGCGTGTAGATAGATATTTAGTATACACATCTCGATTTAATTTTGTAATGCTTGTGTAAATCAGTGAGTGATCTCTATATTATACTGGATGGACATAAACATAAGTATTGCCAAGGACCAAAGCGTGACGCTCAAGATTATTGCCCGTTTCATTGAAGGGGGACAAATTTCACGGTTTCTTTCAATGTTCTTTTGCGAAAACATGTCTCTGATGAATAAAAGTGTTATTGTTTGAAAATAATGAAGTATTATACCACACTCGCCTCAAGAAACATTTACATTAAGGGATATACCATTCAATTTTACAGGTAATACTGTAGAAATACGAATAAAACCTTTAATATATTTAAATATATAGTTATCATCCATGTTGTTTACAGTCTGCCAAGACAACACTTATATTTAAAGTTGACTATTAGCTTGAATATTGGTTTCAGAAACCATATTATATTGAAAGTTCGATAAATATAATGAATAATGTATCTTAAAAAGTTATTACATTTGTTTGAATAACAAACTTTGTGTAGTTTCCATACGTTCAAACGATCACTTAGGTTATAGGCTTGTAGAAAGTATTATTATTGTTATGGGCTAAGGTGTGGATCCATTCATTTCCCATAGTTAAAAGAAAGAATCTTTATTTTAATGCTAATCTAACACAACAATGTGAAGCACAGCATTTCCGCACTAAGACTACATTCACATAACATCTTTATAATACACTAGTGTAGTTATCTACACCAGAGCATATAGTCTTGTAACATTAACTTCAACCTCATTAAACCTTACTACACAGTTAAGGTACGTTTCACTTTATTCTCCCACCTTGCCAATTTTGAATGCAAAGATTTAAAATTACAACACAAGATCATATCAAACACATTGACACAATAGTAATAACGACAATTCAAAACTAACGAAAATTAACCAATTGTTCAGGTGTAGAACTCACAAGTTCAAATGTTCTGGAAATTTAACCTTTCACCCCACTCTTGTTGTAACCACTTCTTGCACCCTATCTAAGTGTGATGCCCCAGCTAACTGTAGTGGCTTTCCTTGTGATGCACCACCCTCCCTCATGTACTTCATAGCACTTGATGAGAACTCCGAGGGATACATTCTTTGTAGTGGCCGGACTCTCTCGCCAGTGGCTGTCTTCACTCGACCTACTCTTGATACTCCATCCGTTCCTGGGTACAGGTCCAACATAATTCCTAGAGGTCATTGGATGCGTTTGGTAGAGTCATCTCCTATCAGTACCACATCCCCCACGCCAATAAAATCTTCCTTACGCTGCCCACTGTGAACCAATAGAGCCAAGTATTCCGTTCTGAACGTGCTCTTCAGATCTTCTCTGAGCTTCTGTAGATATCTCCATCGCTGGATCAGTGCATAGTGGTCGATCGAGTCTAGATCTGGTGTTTCACTGCTGGAATTTCCTTGAAGAAAGGTGGCTGGTGTTAGTGGAACTAGCTCACTGGTATCTTCTGTTGCATAGGTTAATGGTCGAAAGTCTATGGCTGTTTCACAATCACACAAAATTGTGTATAATTCTTCATAATGTAAAGAAGCCTGTCCAAGATTCCGACGCAGAAGTTCATCGACCATTCTAACAATCCTCTCTCCACCATCCTCCCCACCAGGCTACTGTGGGTGGATTGAACTTCCACGTAATTTGTTTGATGGTGGCGAAGGCCAGTATTTTATTACAGTCCAATCTTCTCAGTGTCTGGTTGGTGCCGACAAATTTGGTACCGTTATCCGAATATATGGTAGAAACCTTTCCTCAACGATCCATGAACATCCTCAGAGCTTGAATGAAGGTAGCAGAGGACAGCGATTGCACCACCTCAAAATACACCGGTCACTGTATCGGCATATTTCCTTGCACCGGTTGTCTACGAAGCTATTCCTATCTTCCTTTCTTCTAATCCAGGTCAGCACAACAGAAGAATCAGTCCATTAAAATACCTTTAAATCTTCAAGTCCCATCGCTTCTTTCACCTGGATGCCCATGCGTGTTCCTACAACTGCTGCTAGAAGTTCTAGCCAAAGAATTGTCACCGAAATTATAGGTGAAATCCTTGTTTTAGCTTGTAGAATGTTTACTGACACCTCTTTTTGTTTTTACTATTAGGAAAGCACAAGCTGCGTAGGCATGTTTGCTTGTATCACAAAATATGTGTAATTGTATGTCCTCTGACCTTGAGCGGTCTGATGAAAATTGTTTGGGAATCCCGTACTGCTTCAGTAAATGTATTTGTTCATCCCATGCGGTGAATAGTTATTTTAAGTGGGTTGGTAGCTCATCATCCCATCTGTATTTCTCCTTACATATTTCTTGCAATAACAATTAGGGAATTAGTGTTGTAGGACAAGTGTATCCAGTTGAATAGAATACTCTTTGAGAAACAGACAGTAGACTACTCTTCTTAATCGGATGCGTCAGTACTCATATCACGTGCCCGTAGCCAGGGAAGGTGTCAATGAGGTCCGGACACCCCCCGAAATTTTACGAAAGATAAAAAAAATACAATAAAAATATAGTATGATCTCTTGTTTGTAACTTGTACACAGTCAGTGGCCTAAAAATCAATCTAATGACTAAACAACTATAATCGCCAAAAACGGCACTGGCAAGCTACAGCGCGCAGCTGTACGTGTAAAACCTACGTATTTAAGACACTCGATGTGCAGTGAACGATTGACTGGCCTGGCACTGATGTCAATTCACTACCCAGTGCCTTTAACACTGGCGGAAGTTTTGGATGTAATGGCCAAGAAAGCTAACAGAAGGCCACTTTTGTAAAAGTGATAGATAGTGGTGCATGAACACTTTTCCATACACATAGTAATTTAATTATTTGGACTGGGTTAGTTACCTTTAGCTATGTTAATTTAATATAATAAATTAATTTAGCATATTTGTCACTTTCTGCTTTTCCAACAGACTCAAAAACAATATAAATTTATTTACACCACAAACACATTTCATTTAAAATTTCTAAAAGCTTTAACTAAAGTCAGAAATAAAGGGGTTTGCAAAAAGTCAGGGTGGAGGTAGCATAGCATTGGAGATGACACCCCCCAAAATGAAATTCTAGCTACGTGCCTGAAAGTCACAATAAATTTGGTCCAATTGAGGTCCCAAATCGGTCCTAATACTCGAACACATTCACTTCCAGCGATTCTTTCTCTGTTGTAGTTAACAGGACCACTGACCCATCCTCGTAGTTTGAATTTTCCCGAGTACATTAATTCATCTGCCTCCTTGACAAATTTATCCATTTCTTCTTCCACACTAGTGACACAATTGTCTACATAGAAGGATTTTTGTAACTTCTTTGTTGTTACCTTCTGAAGCACTATCCAAATTGTGCGATATCGTCACTCCGAGCATAAAAGGACTCGACGAGACTTCAAAAACTACTCTGCAATGTTGGTATTTTGTTGGCTTCCCTTCCTTCCACCACAGGAATTTCAAGAAATTTCTGTCATTTTTCTTCAAGCTAATCTGCAGAAAAGCCTTCTCAATATTTGATATGACTCCTATTTTGTGTTTCTTGAACTGCATTAGAATCTTTGGAGTCTTCTCTCTATCAGATTAGGACCCCTTTCCAGGCAATCATTCAGAGAGTTTCCACCTGTGTCCTTTGCAGATGCATCAAATACCGGTCTGATCATAGTTGTCAAAGTGGACTCTTTGATCACGGCTCAATGGGGTAATTAGTAGTACTCTACGTCCCCTTTCCGGTCACTTGGAGCTTGTTCAATTATACCATAATCTAATCAATTAATTAGCACCTTGTCATATTCTTCATATCTATGAATCGCCTTCAACCTCTTCAAAGTTGCGATTAATCTCTTCTATGCTATCTCCTTGTTGTTACTCAGTTGGGGATGACCTTCTTTAAATGACAGATGAACTTCATATCTACCCTCTTCATTAGACTTAACTGTGAGTTTGAAACACTGTATAGCTTCCACTTCTAGGTTCTCCTTTGTTTTCACCTCGACAGGATTTCTAATGCCTAGGATCTCCAGTTGCCATAAGTCTGGAATGTCCAGACTATTCAGATAGTTTATAGTGTTCGCTGTATTGAAGTTAAAACTTGTTGCCCTCTGTCCCATCACTGTCCACCCAAGCTTGGTTTCCATTGCATACTTGCCTTCATCTAGCTCCACAATATTTCCTGTTAAAAGTCGTGCTAATATATCTACTCCCAGCAATATCTTCACTTACGAGAGATCATAACCTACATCAGACAATGTTATGTTCTTGCTTTTCAGGAGAGGATAGTAATCTGGTGTTTCGAGTCGTGGAACATAAGCACATATTTTTTCTTGGTCTAACACTGGATCTGAGCACTTAAATTTTCATTAAGACAGCGCAACGTGTTTTTGTACAGGCTGTGCACTTCTTGGACTGTATTTACTCTCCCGAAGAGATGATGTTTCAGCTTCTTCACCCACGCTTTTTAGGCTGAGCCTTCTGACAGTGTCCTATGTAATGTAGGACCTTTGAGATCCCGAGTATATTAAAACCCTGGTTAGTTTAATTGTGTTTTCACTTTCGACTTTCACTATCAAAGTCTGTAGTAGAATGTGGCTTCTCTAATGTGACAACAACGTTTGAGTTTTCTCCATACCAGCTTCAGTTTTATCTTCGTCATGTCCTCGGCCCTTAGATTGTTCTAACTTAGGACACATAATGACACGCTGTCCTTTGTCCCATACAAGACATTTCACCAAAGTTATACAGCTTTTTGAGATATGTCCCATACAAGACATTTCATCAAAGTTCTACAGCTTTTTGAGATATGTCCCATTTCAAAACACTGAAAACAATTCCCCCTTTTCTTTAAAATGTCTAACTTCTGGTTATGGCTAATTTCCTTTGTTTTATAGCTGTATTGAGAAACATAAGAGCTATTAGTGCACCACATACATGATTTTTAAAATTTTACCCTCACCTGCATATATGACTGCTGCTGTCGGTAGTTTGTCCTCATCCATATTTTCATGAGGCTCCCTACAGTTGAAGCTCTTGCGGTCTCTGTGAAGTCTTTCCTCCCGTTCAAATCCTTGTCGTAAAAATCCTAGCAGTGCCTCCAAATTATCAGAATGATCTTTTTTATCCCTGGATTGCGAACTCCTCCAGGCTCTTAAAGTTTTATCAGGCAAGGCAGACTCAACAAATGGATACAGCATAGCTGCATATTTATGAGCTGTCACTTTTAATGTATCTAAAGCTCTTCAATGCGTTTCAAGCTTATCATAAACGTGACGTAAATTTGTCTAATTGTGTATTGACACTTTCTGGAGCACTTACTGTATTAGTTCTCCTGCATAAATGTCAATAAGAAGCTCATCACGCACAAACTTTATTTTCAGTTGCTCGATAACCTATGGATAGTTCTCTGATGACGGCGGGTAGCTGGTAACAAGTTCTTTTGCCGATGAGCCCTCCAATGTTGCTTGGTGCAAATATTGAAATTTGTCTTCTGGTTCTATGCTGCTATCTTCATGAATTCACTTGGACTCCACCCAAAATGCTATCCAATTATTCTTCACATGACCGTCACATTTCTGGAGCTCCAACTTCGGTAGTTTTAAGCTTTTCCTAACACTAACAGCAGTATTTTCACTGTTTGCTCTAGCCGCATATTCTCACAACATTTCCTCGTAATGACTTTTAGTTTTAGCCATCTTTTACGGTAGCTTTCAATTTCATCCCAATCTTTTGTCTTCTTCAACTGCCTCTCTTTTAGCCTCGGATTTGTCATGTTCTTCTTGTAACAACTCATCACTTCTAAAAAGTCGATCTGCTTTATCATCCAGTATTTTAAAGCTGGTTGTAATATATTTTCTAGTGGTGTTGCTATCATTCAATTTTCCTTCTAACGTGTTCGATTCTCTCGTAAACAATCTTCTTAGATTTGTTCTTTTTTTCTTCAAATTATCCATATTCCTTCACCTCAAGTCCTGTCACTGTCACCAAATGTTATGGGATGAGGTGTGGACCCATTCATTTCCCATTGTTAAAAGAAAAAAATCTTTATTTTAATGCTAATTTAACACAACAATGTGAAACACAACCTTTCCGTACATTCACAGAACATATAGATAATACATTAGTGTAGTTATCTACGCCAGAGGCATACACAAGCCCGGTTTATAACTGGGCAGACTGGGCAAAAGGCAAATGCTCAGGGTGCCAGACTTTAGGGGGTACACGAGAGGACCATATTTTTTAAGAGGAAAAATATTCGTTTGATTTACACAAGAATTAAAAAGTGACAAAATTACACTATCACTTTTGTTGCGTTTATTCTCTTTGTAAAAAAAAAAGAAGCAAAATGCGTAAATCACCATCGATTTCCTGCCATCCACACATTCTAGTACAGTAATTTTAAGACCAACCCTTAGTTACTTTAATTCTCATCTGCCTGCCCTGGCGTTCAATTCTCAATATTGACGTTTCATTCTCACGCTCGCTGTCAAGTGTTTCATACATCACCTATTTCAGTGATTCTATGTATGTTTTAAGTGTCTCGTTTCCAAGTTTTAGTCTTTAAATATGAGTAGGAAATTAAGTGGTGCCAAATTAAAAAAAAAAGTGCTGTTAAAAACACAACGGTAAAATTGAACTACTAAGAAAAGTGTTGAATTTTTTTTTTACATCATTTCCAACCTCATCAACTACTTCTAAGTGTTCACAATGTCCTGTAGCGCTCACCGTACGAGAGCCCCGTGGTGCTGGTATTTGCAGTTTTTTCTATTGTGTGTAGGGGCTTATGTGTTTATGTAAATGTATATAGTGATGTTCAAAAATAAATTGTTCAAAAATAAATAAGATTTATAAAACAAACAATATATGTTGTTTTCTTTACTATGGCCCTAAATATAGTGTCTAGTAATAAATAATAAATAACCTAAAGACTAGCTAGTCAGTGTGTATTTTTCAATTATAAAACGTATCTACTAATATTTAGACAAGCTTATAAAAATAACACGGGGGGAGGGGGTGGGTGTCTGAGATATCTATGCCAAGAGCGCCAACCACATAAGCCTGGGACCTGGGCATACAGTCTTCCCAATATTAACTTCAACATCATTAAACCTTACTACACATGTAAGATATGATCCCATGACCAGTTTCCTTAATCACACAACAGGGTATACTCAATTACATAGTTTGAATATCTGACTTGAGGATGATGCCGTCGTTGCATTGAATCATGTCGTATAAATAACGTTGCATTACTTACAGCAGTAACTAAGATACAGGAAGATACAGATAAGAAAGAAATTCAATTTTTACATTTTTTCAAATTTAATAACTTGTTCTGTCAATTCTCAAAATAATACAGAAATACTAAATATTATGTATGATCACATCATCCTTTGTTTAAAAAAAACATAGTTCTAAGTATAACTTTTACTCAAATGTCTACAATTTTAATATATACTGAATTTTTAGATGTTTGTTATAATTTCAAGACAGTCATAACTATAAAGTATCATAGCTTATAATTAATATTACCAATTTCTTTCAAATATCAATAAAATATTGTGCATATATATTATATTATATTACACATTTATGTCTTTCATGTTAAATTAATACAACTTGTACAACCTAATTTCATTAAAAATTGAATTTTACTTATAAATGTTCCTTACCAAACAATTCAAATGTTTAAAAAATATATAATGAAACAAGTTTGCTAAAAACTATATTACATTTGTTTGAGTGACATACTTTGTGTAGAAGTCTTACTTTCAAACGATAATTTAGGTTATAGGCTTGTAGGAAGTACGGTCATAGATAAGGTATAGATAAAGTACGGTATCTACTAAATCCTGATTTGATTAGGACTCCCAATCTGTAAAGTTTTATTTCGTACAAGAATACTGTCATATATTAGTATTTTGGTAGGATAAAGGTCCTCGCACACCGGCATAGTATCGTTTACGTACGGTGCCAGGACAGTAGCGGTATGGTAGCAGTATGGTATCGTATTGCCGCGACGGTCCCGCACACCGAGATCGTAGATACGACGTATGCCCCAAGAGCTTGTTTCCCCCACCACAGCTTACAATTCTCTTTCGCCACATGAGAGCAGCGCATTTAAAGGAAGCGAGTGCATTGTTGTTGTTCTGTTAATTACAATGAGTGATACCTTGTCTTCTTCCTCAGATGAGGACATTGTGGTAGCGGCTATGTTGCTGGAGCCAGAGAAAAAGAAGTGGATCCATGATATAAATAAGAAAAGAAAGGTGTCATAATAAAATGGATCGCCAATGTCATAAATAACTTTGTATTCTTGTACAACAATAATTAACTCCTCTTAAAAATTGCCCATTTCACAACAGCTCGGTAACAAAACAACAATACCAATACCGCCTCGCCAAGAGTTTAGACCTGGGTGGCGGAGAGGAGGGAGTGTTTGAGAGGGTGTGGTGGGGGTAGGCAACGGCCGCCATGACAGTATCATACGTGCCTTTCCGCTTTCAAAGCGGAATGGAAAACCACGCACCGTACGTCTACGATACTATGCTGCTACCATGGTGCTACGACGGTTGTCGGTGTACGCAGCTCCATAGCAAAGCATGGCAAGAGAAAAACATACGATACTTGTACGATACTGTACGTATACGATACTATACCGGTGTGCGAGGACCTTAAACGGTCATTTAAAACGGAAGTAGAAATTCTCTTCTGGTATGTCTTTTATCCTATAATCCTATTTTTAATTTTCCTAATTTTATCCTATCATATATATTGTACCTAAACACTACTATAGGGTAGCATCCTGGTATGAGATAAAGCCTTCCAAACGAGCTTCCTTCAAAAATCATCGTATATATTAGCCTACATCAACTTATTTAAATAAAAACTCACTAGTTTCAAACTTTGTTATGTTCTTCAAAGTTTATACTAATACATTTATTTCATTTAACTAATCACACATTGTTGTACCTCATATATTCAAATTAATGAACGTTATATTATAGAGATCAATAAACAGCCTTGGTGAAAATGAGAACCATTTAAAATAATTAATTTCGATTTTGAAATAAAATGCATACAAAATGTTATCTAAAAGCAATAATGGGTTTTTATTAAATTAATTATAATTGTCTTTATTAACTGGTTGAAAATCAAACAAATGTAAATATATAATTTTTATTAAATATATTATCTCTGCTAATATTATATCACAGATCAAGGAAACTAACTTCTATGTCCTTCTTCCCAGAATTGCCAAAATTGACAGCCCTGCTTTATGTATTGTTAATATTTGTTTCTTGGTAAATATTTGTTCAGCTGTGTAGAAGCATGTCGCCTGTATGTTGTAAAACTGTTTACATTTTCTTCTCTCTGATAACTCCTTATCAGTCTCTTAGCACTTTACGTGATGCAAGCCATAGAAAAGTAGAGGCGCCTACCAGCTGTGAAAAATAAAATAGATAACCTCTCAAAATACGTTGATTATCCAAGTCAGCAAAAGTTTGATCTTAGAAAGGTAAGGCTACGATTACTATTTACCTATATACACAAAACGAATGAATTCTTATTTCGGCATGGAAAATATTTATTAATATTTGATTATACCAAAGATTTATTTGTGACCTTTAGAAAATGTCTGGTGGACCAACAGTGTTGGTGACGGGTGGTGCAGGTTATGTTGGCTCTCACACTGTCGTTCAGTTACTGACCAAGGGCTATCAGGTGGTGGTGGTAGATAACCTTGTGAATGCATCAAAAGGTGAGGTAGAAGTTTTAACTTAGCCATTCAATAATTATCCATGAGATCAGGTTTTGTTTGTCATACATTGCTGAATATACATTTACCTGTCTCATCATAATTTTCCAACCATCCATAAAGCACACAGGAAAAATGGAGTTAATCACGTTTTTACAAGAGAAATATCCCCTCTTTTAAGCATATTTTTGGGGAGTGTCGCTGTGCTCAGGTTAATTAAAACCTGAGTTTTAATAATCACCTTAACCATATTTTAAGGAATGTCCCAAATGCAATGACTTTATTGTTAAGTTTTAGCCTATTTGTCATATGAAATCTTACATAATTTTCTTTTGGCTAGTTTTTACAATACTTTACCTTTCACGTTGATAGTGCCAATGTCTCTTTTTAGTGAATTAACAACCTTGTAGGGCCTAAAGAACATTATTCTGTAACAAATTTGCTAATTCATTTTGAAAAAATCTACAAGATTAGTTCTAGAATTGCTTCTTTAACAATGATCTATGTTGTACATTACAGGCCCTATTCATTTTGTAGCTGTCGTACATAAATTTAGTAGGCCTAATTATATTTTTCAATTTCAAAATGGCCTTGGTTGCCTTTCAAGGTTCACTAACTATAAATTTTTTTTAAATGAAACTGCATCATATCATAAATCTTAATAATGCGAATACGCAGTAAAATTTTTAGAATTTTATGTTAGGGCCTATATATAAATTTTTGAAAAATTGTACCTGAGTGCTTTGAAGTTTTCTTTTCTTTTTTAAAATCTCTTTTAAACTGGCAATTAAAACATTCCAGCCAAATATTCTGGCTCCTCTTGATCTTCCTGATCTTGAACTCTTCTCTTCCAATTTTTTTTCCTTTCTTGCCTGTTTTGTATAACTGCAAAATTGTATATTCTGCCTGTTGAATGCAAAAGGTGTCTAGCATTCTCAGCCCCTTTTCTATGTTTATTCCAGGTTGTAGACCCATTGCTTTGAAGACATTACATTTACTACTTACACCATCATTAAAACAAATAACTGCATCAAGAACACAAAATTTTAAAGTTTGTAGGCCTACAAACACAGTTTTCGGAAGACGAGCCCACACAACTGCGTTGATACTTTCATTTGGATTTTGAGTTTTTCCATGTTACAAGAATTTTTTCAACAAATCTTCTGATACTAAAACCCTATACATAGGCTTTATCTCTTCTATTACTGCTTTTAGCAAAGAATATTTGTGGTAAAATTTTTCACTTGTACCGGTACCGGGTCTTTTATATTTGCATCAAGATTCTTCGCCTTTGGGGCAGAGGCCAAGTTGTGGACTGTCATCTGGCAATAGCATATGAAAATATGTAGCCCACACTGCTTTTTGCATATCTTTCAAATTATCTAAGTTGTTTCTTATAACATAACCATAGTATACTTGCATTTTGTCAACATCACTGTGAGTTAGTCGTCTTCTGCATGTAAGAAGCTTTCCATCACTTAGTTTTTGGCCCCTCTTTGATTTTATCATACTACATAGCTGACCACCCGTTCTTTTCTGCACATGTCCTATGCATTCTAGTTTACTGGTATGTATTGTTGGGCCATATGGTTTTTTCCTTTTGTATCTTGAGAAAAGCTTTAGTATCACCATCACCTAAGTAGTTGATGTAACGTACACGTCGATTAGTCTCGAATCGGCGGCACATGGCCAGAGCACCAGCCACCCCCATCCCTGCACTAGTTCCTTCATAATTAGCACATTCATGTTTTTTGTTGATACATTTATTCCTTTACACTTGTGACAGAATTTACTCATTACTTCAACATTGACTATTTTACCTGTATCACAAACGGAAGCAGATACAAAGTGTGACCTCTTTTTTGCCAGCTTCCATCAAAAGAAGCTGTGATATCAGAGGAATTGCTATTTATTACTGTGGCCTCATTTGCTGGCTTCACCATTGAAACTTCAGCTATTTCACTAAAAACTCACAAGAATACTCTTATGTATTGGGCAAATTTAGTGGGTGGTGAAGGTAAATCCATAATATTGCACAACAATACACCGGTTTTGGCACCTCTTCCTATTGATTGTAGGCCATACACTAAGCGAATATTGTACTTTCAACAAAGCTGCAATCATTACACACTATTCCAGTTTTGAAACAATGCCTTTCCTTTTCAAAGTTTCTTTCTGTATATTAATATTTCCACCGCATCCTTTACAAGAAGTAAATTTGTTTATGAACTCTGAAAGTATTTTCAAATCAACTAAAATATTACCATTCTGCACTTTCTTAGGAGCTGCACTCTTCACTTGTATTTGCTGTGGACTATAACTTGAGGTGGTGGGTTTACTGTTAGAATCTTCAACAATACAACGTGAGAGGCTATTTAAACCATTATTGCTGCTTTCTTCTATTTGAAGGTTATTTTCAATTGTTGTAGCTTTACATACATTCTCAAAATAATAACTTGCGTTTTTCTTATATTAATTGCCTCTGAACTTATTTTTTCTCCCAACTGTATTTATTCTTGGCATAATCACGAAAAGTTTGAGCCTGCTAAGCTATAATACGACAATAGCAATCACAATCAGGCATCACTATAATTACCAACCAAATAAACTGAATTTTCCAGAGTTAACTAGAATTGATTTAGATAGATAATAAAATAACTAAGGAACTAATACAATATTAGCATTATTTTGAATAGAGCGTTAGGCTGGATAGCATAATAAATAAACATAAGAATTAAAATTGAAAACAAAAAACATTCGGTTGTTTAAAAAATCATAAGAAACCTTTCCTTTGTAAGATAATATTGTAATTAATATTAAATTAAAGATAAGACTTGCAAGATTTAAAAAATGAAATAAAAGAAAAATTGAATTTCTTAAAGCAGCATCATGACCTCCTCCCCTTAAGCTCTAGGTTAAGCAAAAACACTGATTTAAAGTAACAAAACACATACAACTTAGTTTGTTGCTGCAAATATATTGGGAAAGGGCATTCATTAGCCATAAGCCTTATTGCCATATAGGCCTACAAAACAAAATCCCCATTTCATTTATGTGACTCCATTATTCATAAATAATTCTTTTGGGATGGATGAGCCAATCACATTCCACTCCACTCACAAATACCCACACATAAGTAAATTATCATACTATTGTAGTTTAAGCATGGCAATAAACCTATCAAATATTGTAGAAAATGTTTACTTTCTTATATTTTTTAATTGCTTTTGGCTTGCTAGAATTTCCTGTAGACTTGATCAAGTGTAGAACCTTCCTTTTTGAACAGTGCCATTTCTTTCGTTATTTTATGTACTAATTCACCTTTTAACATATTATAATATGGATACTCTATTATAGGAAGGATGGTACAATAGTTGATTCACAATAAGTTTGGCCTTTTATGCCAGTAATTGATAAGTTACTAAAACGTTTCTATATTCATCCACCTTTCAATTAACAAGTGAAGTCAATTGATATGAATTGTTAAAGTAACATAATATATTTTTGATAAGGCTGGACAATTTTTTTAATATATTTTTGGTTGGAAGATAAGCCAAACATAATTATACTAAGCAAACACTATATTTTGTTAAATCAGTCTTAAATCAGTCTGAAGCAATTTATTATTTTTTTATTTATTTAGCACCGTGTTTTACTACTCGTTCGGGTTATATGCTTATGTATTAATTATGCTAATGAGCTAGGAATTGGGAAGGTTGAACTTAGAGGAAGTGAACCTGCATTTATGTGGAAAATCATTTTATGAAAAAACATCCCCAGTTCACCCGACCGAGATTTAAACCTCAATCTCCCCGTCCTCAGCAGTCTTGCTCAACACGAAACTAGTGTATTAACTGACTACGTCACTGAGGTGGGTCTGAAGCAATTTAAGTAATGTTTAAGCACCACTAGATATGACCAGCTTTCCTGATTTATGTGCGAGAGGATAGAATTAACATTGTGTCTCGGTTTCATAAGTATCCAAATAAATCACGTCATAAGTTTTGTACAGACTAAGCTGAATATACTAATTATACCCTCTTGACGAGTCTTCTGTTGACTATTCTCTTTTAGTCTTGTTTTTGGCAGTTTATTTCGGCATCTTTGTTGTAACTAGTGTGCTATCTAGCAGCAGAGTAATACCTACCTCGAAGGCTTGGTCATTCTCAGAACGAGTGTCGATAGAATGGGTAGAGATTTAACAATGTCATAAACATAAAAATGGATAATATTGGCTACACATACAATGTTAAGCCACTTTTACATTCATATGGAAACTATTATTCTTATTTGTTTAGTTCAATAGACTGCAATTACTGAGATAATGTTAAATATTTTAAAATATATTTTGTACACAACAACAATTTATTAGGCCCTATACCATAATATACCTTCAGTTGACAAAACCACAATGATGGTTTATCTGTCTAAACTAAAGCATTATACCCTCATCACACCTTGTCATTATGAACTATCAGTTTGGGGTTCAAATCCTGGCTGAATTCACTGGCATGAGCCAAATACCTTACTAAAGTTGGTAGTGCATGTGTGGCACATGATGTGACAAAAGAGCTTGGGGTCCCGGGTTCTATTCCAGGCATGGTCAAAGATTGATTATTTGTTAATTGTCGAATGAACAACTGAATATGTTTTTCTTACCATTAGGCTAGTTTGTAGGTTGTGTGTTGGTATAATCATGATGTTTGAAAACACAAATGCACGTGTAATTATAAATACAGACCTTCTGAGCTTAGCACACATGAATCCCACAATTGATAGTTCAGTTGGAAATGTTAATTAATGTCCTCTTGAAAAGGCTAAACACAGCTGTTTGAAACATACCTAAACGTCTATTTTTAGCTATATAGGTTTTTTATTTCAATATTTCAGTATTTTGGTACAGGCCTACAGGGTGTTTGATGGTCTAATCGTAATGGTTATTGAATGTAAACATAAGGTTAATAATTACTTACTATACTCGATCTAATAATATATGGATGAGTTAACTATTATTGTTTAAGAAAGTGCACAGGAGAGGAAAACAATTTGTTTAATGGATTTGTGTAAACCATCGATCATTCTGTCTCAAATGGATACAATCTGACAACTGCGTGCTCCTTAAGACCTGCACTGCAATTTAAGAGTGGAACGACTTAAAATTAATGTTTCAGGAATGTCTAGAGTGACCCCTAGAAGCTTGTTCTTCCTATCACACCCATTTTTAGCTCTATGCCTGAGCAAAGATAACAATAATCCATAGATAATATAGTAATTATACATCCCTACTTTTCATTCAATGTTTTTAAAATATCCACTTTAATTAATTATAAATTTTAATACTTTCTCGTATGCCACCCTTCTCATCTCAACCACCCCTTTGATTATTGTTTTATTAACTCTTGTGTTGGCCTAAATACTCAGTAAATTAACAGCAAACAGAAACATGTTTGATTCAGATGTTTAAATAAGAAGCATGCCTTTTATGGTAACATTTTCTGCTCTGGTACAATATCCTTGTAACTTTTCTCAACTAAAATTTCAAACTGTTGACCTCGATGGTCTTTTGAGTAACGTGCTCGCCTCAGGCTCCAATATTCATGGGTTCAAACCCAGCCGGGGTCAGCGTATTTTTCTTGAGCGATAAAAATCTGGAGCAAAAACTTCCTTCAGAGGGGAAGTAGAACTTTCTGTCCTATTTCGATTGTGGCATGTAAGAAAACCCAGGAAGATATATGAAAATACCTTTCCTGACAAAATTGGTAGGCACTTTCACTTTCACTTATAGAAATTCTCATTGGCTGATATAATCAGTCAGTTCAGAAAGTGCATGTTGAATACCTCAAATAGGCCTAAATAAAATAAATATATTTTTTTTGCATGAAATGCATTATAAACAATACTACATTATAGGATGGTTGGTTGGTTATATATTTGTTAAATTCTGCCTAAAAATAAGAGTGAATGTGAGTAAAAAATGTATAACTCACCATACCATTCCTGAGAATCCTAATATAGGTGGGCACACAAAGTAAGACATTTCTCTTGTTTGGTCAGGCTTGCCGGTGATGAGGAACTCTGTGTTCAAATCCCGATCAGATATACTGAGGTGTTTAAAAAAATGATTTCCCATTCTTCCTTCACACAAATGTGGGTACATTTTATTAAAATCACCCATTCTTCATTCCTACACCATTAATTTCTTTTTATTAACTAGACTTCTTTAATGTAACCCCTCTTTTTTTTTTGCATTAAAATATTCTTTTTTAAAAGTTTGAAATCAATGTTTGTACATGGTGGTGTTTAAACACATGTTTATTAACAGAGTGGCACTAGTTGGTGTTGGAAGGTTCTACACTTATATGTTGTATTTCAAGATTTTAATGAGATTCACAGGTATCAACGAGTTTAGCTCTGACACAGAATGTTTACGCAGAGTGCAAGAAATAACTGGCAAAAAACTAAAGTTTCATCACGTCGATATTCTAAAGAAAGAGGAACTTGACACAATATTTGAAACTGTAAGTTGATGTAACTTTAGCACGACAGTATGATTTAGATTTAATCAAAAATATTTTCAGGATTTGACCTATTATTTAAAATGTGACCACTAGTTATCAGATATTAGTAAGTAGCCTAGCAAATAATTGTTGCATATATATTTTAAGTGCTCCTAATACTAATTAAATTGAGATTTTAAAATTATATCTTGACTCTAACTCTGGAACATTTATTTGTATAAGTCTGTAATGATATTGATTTATTCCTCCATTAAATATGAATCAACCCTTTAATTTAAATTACCTTTCAGATTTCTCTTATTCTAATATATATTTAAAACTTAATTCTATTTAAGCGGTAATATTAAATATAGGCTTGTTTTAAAAAATATTTTCCGTTTTTAACAACCGCTTTTATTTCATATTTATTTTACAGTATGATATCGACTGTGTGATGCATTTTGCAGCATTAAAAGCCGTCGGAGAATCTGTTCAACTACCACTTTTGTACTATAAGAACAATGTTAGTGGATCTATCAATTTGTTTGAGGTAATTATTCCTAAAAGTTGTATTCAAGTGCAAACTATTTCACATACCTAAAAAATATCAAAAACTGAAATATCTCGTAATTGCATTAGTTAATTTTATATTGGAAATTAGATAAAACAGATCACGTATAACATAATCACACCATATTCTTTTTACTTTGTACATTTGATAAATTAGTCACAGAAACTTACTCCACACAATAGGGTTGAAGAGGGTAGCTTAGAAAAAATGTGTTTGCATTAGCTTGAAGTGATAATAGTAAAATCATGTGTTGAAAACCACCCCTTTTCTCCCTAAGTGCATATGGTTGAGATTCAAACCCTAACCTCGTCAATGGCAACTGAGTGCAATGTGTGTCTTAACACCATCGATTCCTTGTCTACTGCTACAGGTTATACTCATACTATCTCCCAAGTAGACCCACACCATTTAGTAATTACATATTTTATTGTGACCATCTGGGTTGGGTACCTGGATAGCTTGTCTGACTTGGACACCAAGAGTTCATTCACTAACGAATGCAGTAAGGCTGAGTTTTTCACATAATGGTTTTCTATCTTACCTCCAGACAAATAGCGTTATTGTACTTCCTTCTAATTGTGCTAATTTCTTCTTCTTTTCACTGAATTGTTAATATTCTTTGTGTTAAGGGTGCTCCCTTGATAAAGGTGCTCCTTTCACCAGATCACCTTTAAAATCCCAATGTAATTTTCCTAAACTACAAGGTAATTTCTAATTAGAATGATGTTGCACTCCACTGCACAAGACACTAGTTTATACTTTGTTACCATTTAGAAATAACAAAGTGCCAATAAATTTGAGTTAAAGCTCAACTGTGCAATGCAATTATTTTAGTTCAAATGTTCCATTCTGTATAGTATTATTATTATCATTATTATTATCATAATCATAATTTCATTTCATTACTTCTACTATTACTATCATGTGTTCTGTCTTACGACAGATCCATTCCTTTTGTTTGTGAACTTAGATAGGCAATGCAACCTGTCCTCTGCCTCCTCCTTCAGCTTCCAGAATTTTCTTCTTTCCTAAAGTCATATAATATTTGAATCCTCCTTCCTAAGCTCCTCTTTCACTCAACCTTACCTTCTATGACGTTGTGCAGAAGACAGCTCCTCCTAAGGATGTGTCTGATCCAGTTTGCTTTGTACGGAAGAATCACATCCATAAGGTTTCTCTTCTCACTTCTCACCCATTCTTCTTACAGGGTGTCTACCAATATTGGAAATACTGGAAATATACTTGAGTTTATTTTTGATTCTGGAAATACTAGAATATACTGGAAAAATATTCAGCCTTTTTACATTGAGTGAAATGTTGGATGAAGCATTTTGAGACCCCTGATATTTGGACTACCGATAGTTATATTTTGACCACTCCTCAATTACTCCCCCTCTGGTCTATCTTGTTTGCCACACAATTAGTTGACCTTGTAGATGACCTTGCAGTGGGGATGTTTGCCTCATTTGCTCATTTTTATTCTCAGTCTCTACACTAAGCCCTCCCTCACCCCTCCCCCTTACATACTCGAGAAAGAAACAAATAACTGTTTTGACTACACTAGCAGCCAACCTCCCCTTTCTCCCCACCCCAAACTTTTTTCCGGCAGTAACCATTATGAGTGATAAGTTACTAGTAACTGCTCAAGTTCAAACACTTGGTGTACCTGCCTGACCTTGACATGCCAAGAAAAACTACCATTCCTAAGCTTGGCCTGGTGTGAGTATTCTGCAGATCCCACTTGTTTATCTTGTGACCTTTGTGTTTAAGAAGAAATGAGTAAACTTAGAGGAAAAACCTCTTTTAAAGATGATTGGTTGACAGTACAGTGTTTAAAGATTGGCTGTGGTTACAAAAAGTGGATTGTGATAAAAGTAAAGGCCATTGTTCTTTGTGTAAAACTAACTTTGATATAAGTAACATGGGAATATCTTCAATCCGATCTCATGCCAAAGGAAAGAAGCATGTTGACAGAGTGAGTGAGTGAGTGAGTGAGTAAGAAACTTGGTCCCTACGGCCAAAATGCAGTGTCATCTGTAGGCCTACATGAAGATGTACATTTTAATGCTAATGACCGTGAAGTAGTTTTGAAATCTGAAACTAGACCTAGTTGTTCTATTCAGAGCTTCCTTGTCAAAGATGAAGTGTCTCGTGCTGAAATATTGTGGGCTATTAATCAAGTAATGACACATTCTTCTGCTAGAAGTTTTTCTGCTTGTAGTGATCTTTTTAAAGTAATGTTTTCCGATAGTGATATTGCCCAGAAATTTCAAATGCATAAAGACTTGGATATGTCCTCGTGTATGGACTAGGTCCTTTTTTCAAAAGCGAGCTTGCGAATATGGTTAAGCAATGCTCATTTTATTATATTTAATTTGATGAAAGTATAAATACAGTGGCTCAGAAGACCCAGATGGATGTTGTTGTTTGCTTCTGGAGTGAAAATGAAATTCATACAAGATATTTAACATTTTGCTTTTTAGGTCATGCAACAGCTCAAGATATATTAATGAACTTTATATCTGCACTAAAAGACGAGGGCTTGGATCTTTAAAAAATGCTTCAAGTTTCCATGGATGGACCTCATATTTTTAAGTGATCTCAAAAGTTACTTGAAGGAAGATTCCCCACAAGATCCTGAGTTACTGGAATTTGGAACTTGTACTTTACACATTGTCCATGGTGCTTACAAAACAGCACATCCTAACTCCAGTGGGACTATTAATCGGTTTTTGTGTTCACTATATTATTTATTTAAAGATTTTCCAACAAGACGTGCAGACTATCAAAGAATAGCAGGATCATCTCTTTTCCCGATGTAGTTTTGTTCTATTAGATGGATAGAAAACTCAAGGGTGTTTGAGAGAGCAATGCCAATGCTGCCATATTTAAAACAGTATTTTTTATTCTAACAAGCATCTTCCTAAATCTGATAATTTTCAAACATTAAGCAGTTTTGTGAAGGATGAACTTCTGAAATCAAAGTTGGGATTCATGCTGTCAGTTTCACTTGAGTTGGAGCAATTTCTCACCAAATATCAGAGCAATCAACTTCTATTGCCATTTATATTTGCAGATCTAAATAAATTACTTGAGCACTTGATGAACAGAATTGTATTTTTCTATTTACTTAGCACCGCGTCTTACTACCCGTTCGGGTTATACGCTTAACAGAATTGTAAAATGTGATTTAATGAATTCAGCAAATACTTCCAAAAAAATTGCTAGCCGTTGATTTAAAGAAACAATCCAACATCGAATCACTCCCTACAGTAGATATTGGGTTCGCAGCATCAGCAGCTATGAAAGGAATTTAAGACATCAAGATACATCAGTTCAGAGGAGATTCTAAAAAATTCCTATAGTCCGTTCCACTATTACTCTTCAGTACAGGTCTTATGGAGTGCACAGTTGTCAAATCTCACCCGCTTGAAGCAGATGGACAACTTTTACATTCAAATTTAGCAAATTATACAAACTTATACACGCTATGGCAATCAATTTGAAGTTTGGGTTGTCAAGAATTGTGTATTATTCTGTTTATCATCATATTAATGCTGCTTTTAATATACACTGTACACTGTCACCTGCAATGAATAGGTTGGAGATCAAATCCTTTCAAAGATGGTCTTCCCAAGTACATAGGTTTATAGAAAAATATTCCCTGTTTGCATGTGAATGTGTGTGCACTTCTATAAACAATTACCTAATTCATCTTTAGTAAAAACTAAAACTTTGATAATAATAATAATAATAATTAATTAATATACAATAGTTTTATAAATTAAAATACCGGTAATTATAAAATGGGGCGGGGGTGGAGGGAGGGATTTCTAAAATCTTTTCAAGGCAAAAATTAAGCCCTCTCTCTGTAAAGTAAATAACATATTAGTTTAAAACTAAAAAATACCTTAATGCTTCATTGCTGTCCCTGCACAAAGGTGTGGCTCCATCAATTGTGAAGTAGTGTTTAGTGGATGACCCAGGTAGTTCAAAGTTTTGCGACTGAGTAGGTGGACTTATGGGTGAAGGAGATTACACAGGGGATGATGAAGATGATGAAGTTAATCTTATTAAAAACTGCTCCCTGTCATCTTGCAGTTCGTCTGCTTTCCACATGTGATTTTCAATTTTTTTGACGTGATTTACATAATTGAACTAGTTTTCTACAGAACCTTTCCATACGTGGCAGCTATTAAAGTCCTCATATCTTTAACCTTAAAACTAGTACTGTTCATTCTAATAAATGTTTTTACTTGAGCCCACACCAACTCTATAGGGTTAAGCTCACAATGATACGGAGGCAAACGAATGACTTGTCGATCCATCGCCTTCGCCATCTCATCCATCATGTATTTTTCAAATTTATGTTTGTGTTTCGAAACGAAATACAGCATTTCCCATTTCAACATTTCATCATCAACATCAATGTTCTAATGGATAAGTCACTCAGCTATTTGAGCTTTACGCCATGATGTGGTTGGGATCGCTTCACACCTTCTGCTGTGATAGGCTGCATTATCAATTACAATAACAGCTCCTTCAGATGTATTAGGGAGTAATTGTTCTGATAACCACTTTTCATAAACATCACCATCCATTTCGTCATGGGCATTTTATGTGTTTTTCTTGTACAAAAATGTGAGCTCAGCACCTTCAACAAAGCCATTGCCATTTCCAGTGCGAACCATCGCAAAGCATGGTCTTTGAGCCCGTGGTGGCTTTAGTCCCGTGCTTAACCCCTCAAGAAATGCTTGCCGAGAATTCTGAATTTTAGTATCATTCCACTCCTTGGAAACTTAATGTCCAACATTTAACCATGATTAATCTGTATAAATAATAGGTCTACCTTAAGCTCTGAACTTCTTAATATCCTTCAGACACTTATGATGCCACCTAATAATGTCATCGCATTCAATGAAAGCACTCTTGTTACCCTGACCCTGGGCACGTAACGAATCCTGGATAGCTCAGTGGTTATAGAGCATTGGCGTACTAAGCCAAAGGTCCTGGGTTCGATTCCCATGTCCAGGTGTCATTTTTCAATTTTCAGAATATATCTAGATGGAGTAATCCTCACTAAAAGCATAAAGAATAGCTTTGGCTATTTAATTCTTAATATGCAATCTCATACAATTATAATAATTGTTCAAATGGCAGCAATAATCCAACTACCGAGTTGAAGATGGCTGTGTTATCTGATAGCTCATGATATTAATATAATCACATACTTGTAGCCGACGATTTCTGCAAGTCCATCATAGGCTCTGCCTTAAAATATGAGTGAAGAATGACCCTGTGCACGAGACGAATCCTGGATAGCTCAGTGGATAGAGCATTGGTGAACTAAGCCAAAGGTCCCGGGTTCAATTCCTGTGTCCAGGTGTCATTTTTCAATTTTCAGGAAACAATCTATCTAGCGTGCAAGTTGATGTTGTAAAAAGAGACTACTTGGACTTTGTGTCAAAGCAAGAAGTTATTGACTACCTTAACCCAGGACCGGTCGAGGTCCCCCGTGGCACGTCATCGGTCGAGGGTGAGCGCGGCACTCACCAATCTAATTGTGTAGTTTTAATTCAGATTGTCATGTTTTTTCATTTTATTTTTTATTCATTTTAATATTTTATGTTTTTTATACTTTATTTTCACTGAAATTATTGAAATATTGTATTTTTTTTAGACCATAAATTTTTAAAAAATCTTTAATACAATAACAAAAACATCTACAGCAACAAGGAAAGTTACTAGTTTATTGTAAATCTAGCTAAAGATTTTTGAATAATAATAATAATAATAATAATAATAATAATAATAATAATAATAATAATAATAATAATAATAATAATAAAAATAATAAAAATAATAAAAATAATAAAAATAATAAAAATAATAATAATAATAATAATGACGACGATAATAATAACAATAACAATAACAAAGATGACAATAACAACGATAACGATAACGATAGCAATAGCAACAATAGCAACGATAACGATAACAGCAACGGTAACGATAACTATAGCAACAATAACGATAACTATAACAGCAACAATAACGATAACTATAACAGCAACAATAATTATAATAATAAAGCTACATATTTTATTTACAAAAATTACATATTATTGTGTTAGATTGTCTTTAACGTAATTTCTTATTCTGATATTTTCAAACAAATTAGTAACGAAATAATATTTTATAATCTAAAATATCATATTTTCTGACAAAGTGCATTATAATGTTTTTCTTCACTCATTCATTCATTCTGCATCTTTATCTTTAACTTGACCTTGATCAAAGCACTGACTGCAGACTGTAACAGTGTGTTCCCTGCAGATAGGAGCAATGCAGGTTGCGCATCTAGCCGTAGTCTTGGGGTTCTTTTCTTTGGACCGAGATTACATTTTACTAGTTTTAGAGTATGAATGGGTTTTGGTGCTGGATGTGGCTCTGGTAGATGAAGATGCTTATCCGGATATTTAGATCGTTCTGAATCCTTTCTGTGCTAAGTCTTGAAATCATGGGGTTTTTCGTTAATTTGGGCCTCAGACAAGGTTCCTAAATGTTGAAAGTCATTCATAATATTATACAGAATAAATACTGATTTGAAATACCATAAAATATCTTCAGTTTAAACACACGAAAACAGTACAAAAATTAAAAAAGAAAAATGCAAAATGTTACACGATAGTAAAAAAGTAAATCAATACAAACATATTTTATGATGGTGGCACAAAATAAGGTTTAGTAAATGAAAATAAAAGAATAAATAAATGAATTGATGGACCAGAGTTTCTACTCACTACATAATGTTATAGTTGGAAAAAATTAAGAAAAAAAAACAACCACTTGGTTCATCAGCTAATACTCAACACATGAATGCTCGAGGGTGAGCTCTGCGCTCATTATAAACACAGTCTTAAATGTTTATTAGCGTAACATGCACTGAAGGTGGTATTAGTCTCTATCAGTGATGTCAACCCCTCTGTAACATTTTGATTGACAGCTAGAAAGCAGCACATGTCAATAGCTAATCTCTGGCTAAAATAGTTGGTGAAATAAAACAAAAGTGAGTGCTGCGCTCACCCCTCAACCGTTCTCGGGTTAAACAATTCACTTCAAGGGGTGACCAGCTTGATAAGTTCTTCATGAATATTTTTTCTAGAGTAAATGCATCTCAGGAAATATAATATCCCACTAAAAAAAATCTTGTTCTCTTCCATAGCAATGCAGCCGTTGAGCGAAGTTTTTCTGTGAATAAAGAATGTCTGGTTGAAAACCTACATGAAGACAGTTTTATTGCTCAACGTGTAACTTATGATGCAATCACTGCAGCCAGGGGACTTCTTAATTATGACAATTTCAAAAAAGATGATTCATGCTGTGAGGAATGCATCAGGAATAAGGAAAGAAGCGCTTGAAAAGAAGAAAAAAGATTAAAGTAGATTTAAGTCAAAAAAGAGAACCAGCATCTGAAGAAATAAGAAAATTAGAAGGGAAGAAGAACAGTTTTGCAGAAAGCAAAGGATGAGGCAGAAGTGTTAGAACATGAAATGCAAAAATTGAAAAAGTTTTGTGGTTTAATAAATTTAACTTTTGTCTACATTAAAAAAAAATTTTAGTTTTTGAGTTTTATCATCTTAATTTTTAATAATGTTAGGTAACTGCAATTATCTTTGTTTCCAAGTAATTTTTATCAACATTATATTTGTTGGTTATTTTTCATTGAAGATTCTGTATCGTTATTACTATATATTTACTAAACAAATTCATTATATAAAATATAAATTGTGGAAAGTATCGACAGTCAAGGGGTGGTGGGGATAATAGTTAGTGTTTATGGAAGAGTAAACTTCCTGGCTGTAATCATTCTTTAAAGTTGCACCACCAAGGCTTACATGCCACATGGAACCGACGGCTTTACTTCCACTCCAAAGGATGTTGAGCTATGATTTTTTCTCACCCAAGAAAAAGCCTTTGGCCTCTGTTGGGTTTGAACCCACAAATATCGGGTCCTTAGGCTAGCATTTTACCCCAAGACCACCGAGGTCGACGGTGGTATAGGTCATTAAAAAAATGTAGTGTGTGTGTGTGTGTGTGTGTGTGTGTGCGTGTGTGCGTGCATGCGTGCATGCATGCTCGTGTATTAAAGATGGGTCGGATCCACCTTTTTTCAAGTCTGAAACTTCATTTTTCCATCAAATTCTTAATTAAAAATGGAATTTTAGAATATATTGTAAATATAAATGTTTAACTTTCCCAATAACTAGGATTTTTTCCTTAACTTCTGATTTTGTTTACATTAAATGATAAATTAATGATATGGGGTTTGGTTGTTAGGTTTATCCTATCATTTTGGTTTTAACCACAAGAAACTATTTAACTCTTTTAATACCTTTAAAAAATAACCCAAACTTAGTACCTATTTAAAAAAATGATTATTATTTGAGTCTTGAATCCATGAATATTCCTTGTAGGTTCTAGGGTCCCATCCTTAGTATATACTAGAATATATGCGTCAATACACTTGATTCCTGATGTTAAAATGTTTAACTATGACAGACCTAGGCCTACCCTAACTTCCTATTATTTTATGATTTTGAAATAGTGATTGTTTATCTCTGAGTACCTTTTATATATACTGGATTTCTTAAAAAAAATACATGAAATACTAGAAATATACTTAAATTTCAAAACTATAGTCAGGTGGACACCCTGTTAGGACTTCTTCAAATTGTCATGCAATTAAAAACATTTCTTTTGAAACCTCTTTTTGTAGTTAGATTTTTTAAAGGAACAATTTTTACTAAATTTAATATCTAGTTAAACTAAACTCCAAACTTTTAAAATAATTCTATGAGAAACATATTCACAGTGCTTTTTGTTTACATAGATGGCCTCCTTAAGACATAACATTAATTAAAAACTATTACACCATAACATTACTATGTATCTACTTGCCCCCAACCTTCCTTCCATTACTGATGCCTATATTAATTAATTTTCCATTGTCCAGGTGATGAGTAAGCATAACGTGAAGAAACTTTTATACTCTTCCTCTGCAACTGTTTATGGTACCCCTCAGAAACTTCCATTAACAGAAACGCATCCAACAGGGATAGGTTGCACCAATCCATATGGAAAATCAAAGTATTTTGTCGAAGAAATTCTTAAAGACTTGGTCACATCAGACAAGGTATGTACCATTTTAGATTTGCTGTAATTTATTTGTGTGATGACAACACACACAAAAATTCCTTTTATATAAAATATATGTTTTGACACTTTGACAGAATTTGTTTAACAAAGTTATCAAATACAATGAGAGACCATGCAGACACTGATGCTGGTGTCACATTTATTCATTTGTTCATCACAACTATTCTAAACTGACTTGCTTTTCTTGTTGTGAACAGTCATGGTCTGTGATATCCCTTCGTTACTTTAACCCCGTTGGAGCACATGAGTCGGGTCTTATTGGAGAAGACCCTCAGGGTGTTCCCAACAACTTGATGCCTTATATTGCTCAAGTGGCTGTAGGACGCCGCCCTGACCTTAAGGTTTATGGGAATGACTACGACACACCTGATGGAACAGGTATGTTTCATTAGGACAAACAGGGTTTACTTTAATTTAATTAGATTATAATAACCCCTGTACTGATATATTTTTACAACTAAGATAGAAAAACTTTACCTATAATGACTTAGCTGTGCTCATACAATTTTCTCAATTTTCTTTTACCCATTCCTGACAAAAATAAAGCAAAGATGGATGCTATTTTTCTTCACATGTAAATTTACTATCAAATTATTTATTTTTGAAAAGTTAAAAGATACATTTTTTTCCTGTAATTTGATTTTTAATTTTAGAAATGTTTTGTTTCCTACCATTGTGTTTGATATAAAATGTAACAATTTAATGGGAATAGTAATTATATATATATATATATATCAAAAGATCAACTACCTTTGTTTAATTCTTCCTTTGATATGAGGGCGAAGACGTAGAGAACGCGAGAAAAGACCAGTGTTTTTGGAGTTTTTTTATAACAAAACTTTTTTTTGGTCCAAATAAATCAAATATTGCTTCTATACAAACATAGAGCTTAATTTTTTTCAAATGGCGATATCAACAGTTGTTAAATATCTGTCATTAGCGTAACAGCATTAGATGACAAACTTTTTAAACGAAGAGAAAAAGTTGTCATAAAATTCCAGGACACCCTTGACAATTATTCAAGAACTGTTGATATCACCATGCGAAGAAAAGTAAACTCTTTGTTAGTATAGATGCAACATTTGATTTATTTGGACCAAAAAAAGTTTTGCTATAAACACTGCAAAAATACTTATATTTTCTCGCATTCCCTACATCCCTACCAAGCGCTGTATTATACCCTCATATTTCTATGGGCCAAGTTTCAATTATTGGTTGTAAATGGTAAAGGGAGGTTAATCAAGTGATATATAAGGGTTTCAATATTATATTTTAATCCAGAGGCATGTTGAGTGCCTAAAATGATAATAAACTACATTTGCATTTGATTAAACAATGAATAAAAGATTGTGTTGCAACCATTTTGGCCTAACATGAGATTGCGCTCAAAGTGAACTTCACTCACTTATACCACATGGTTAAGTTTTTGACTCCTCCAGGACTCGGATCATATTTTAATGGTGATGGATAGATATTGTCTAAAGCACAACACCCCAGCACTCTTGGCCATTGACATTCATCCTTTTAAGCATGATTTGTTGTAGGTGTGCGTGACTACATTCACATTCAAGACCTCGCAGTTGGCCACCTTGATGCTGCCAAAAAACTACTAAATCCATCCTTCTCAGGGTTCAAGGCATATAACCTGGGCACTGGGAGTGGTCTCTCTGTGTTGCAACTGGTAAAAGCGTTTGAAGAGGCATCAGGGCGTAAAATACCATACGAGATTGTTGGCAGGCGAGAGGGTGACATTGCATACTGCTACTCTGATGCCTCACTAGCCAAGCAGGAACTTGGGTGGGAAGCAAAGAAAGGGCTGAAAGAAATGTGTGAGTAATTTTTATACAGATATATACAGTCCTGCTCATTATGGTGACCCAGTACCTTAGCTCAATGTCAAAGGGACTGATGACTGATGATGAACTGGCTGTGCATAAAATAAGTTTTTATTAGTATGTCTAGTGTCTATTATTATTGACTTAACCTATGCCATTTAAGGAAACAGGATTGAGAAACCTGCTTCGGTGGCTCTATAGTCTAAGGGGTCATGCTTACAATATACTGGACTGACAATGATGGAGAGATTAGCATTCGAATCCCAGTCAAGTGTACTAAGGGTGGTTTTTCTTAAAAAAAACCTCTCCACACAAATATAGGTATACTTCATCTAAATTCAACCTTCCTTATCCCTAACACAGCATAATTAGTATGTGTACAACCCAAAGAGATAGTAAAACGCGGTGCTGAAAAAGTTGGAGAAGAATTGTAAGATTTTAAAAATAAAATTAAACTAATTCTAGCACAAGGTTTATCATTGATTAAGGTTGAGGAGGTTGTTTGGAGGAAATGCGTCCACATTATTATAAGGAAAGGTTGTGAAAACCACACCACAGTGTCATTGACTGAAATTCGAACTTCGACATTTCTGTAGCAATTTGGTCTTTTACAATATTGACTTCTAAAATTGTTGTTCAAAATAATAATAATTATTATTATCATTATCATCATCAACTCTGATTGCCAAACCCTACCTTCACCTCTGACAAGACGTGTATTAATCACAACTTGTTAATGTGTGGAATGCCAGGCCTCCATTGTGGTTCGGATCCCACGTTAAACTGTAAGTCCTCCATTTCATCTCACGATCACCCTACCATTGTACATTAGTGTAAGTGCGTACAACCCTAATGGGCAGTAAGACGTGGTGCTAATAATTAATAATAATAATAATAATAATAATTATTATTATTATTACTAACCATTTAATTAATAATAATTTAAATAATTATTATTAACAATTTAATTAATAATAATTTAAATAATAATAATAATTATTAATATTATTTTAGAGGCCCATCAACACAAGAGGTCATTATAATAATAATTATTATTATTATTATTCATATTAACAATTTAATTAATAATAATATAAATAATAATTATTATTAACAATTTAATTAATGATAATAAATTTAATAATAATAATAAAAATAAAAATAATAATAATAATAATAATAATAATAATAATTATTATTATTATTATTATTATTATTTTAGAGGCCCATCAACACAAGAGGTCATTAGGACCTCGTGTTGTTCAAAAGCTTATTTCAAAATTAGATTGTTTCCATAAACAATTATTACATTTTTATTTTATTTTAATGTGTAGAGGATATAGTTAGATTATGTATGATATTTCAGATTTGTCTAAGCACTGGTGCCTTAAAGACAAACAAAAGACGTGTTTTCAAACTCTCGTCAAAAATCCCCACCAATTAAAGCTAAATTATGAAATTCTTTCTATGAAGATCACAATATTTGTTGTGGAAGATGTTTACAAAGACAAAATAATAATGTAAAATAGCACAATACTTGCAATGTGAATTTCACCTATTTAGTAATTATTGTATAGCTGCTTCCTTGCCGCATGGTCTAAGGCTCATGGCTCATGTTAGACTAGGCTGCTGATGATAGAGAGATTGAGGTTCAAATCCTGGTTGGGTGTATTGATGTTTTTCCCCTCCAAAAATGGTTTTACACACTTCCTCAATGCAAATATGGGTACACTTCTTCTAAAATTCAACCTTCCTCATTCCTACTCATTAGTGTAATTAGTACATATGCACATAACCTAAAAAGATATTGAGTCTCGTTGTGCTAAAAAAAAGTATCTTTTATATTTTGTATATATGGGGAAATGTACAGTTACTGTAAGAATGAAAAAAAACAGGAAAATGAACATCACATGAGCTTCAAAATAAAATGAAGAGCACAACTCACTTTTTACATTGCGGTTATTGGACAAAGAGGCAAAAACTTCCTCTTGAAGCATATTATTGACTGCTACTTGTATTTCACAAGACAATGTGAAACATGCAACACACTTTTATAAAAGAAGAAATCACTAAAAACAAAAGAAGGAGAAAAGTGCAAATGGTAAGGAATAAAAAGATACACAGGAATCATAAACAGTTGTGTATCTTTTATAATCTTTATCATAAATAACTCTTTAAGAAAAACTTCTTTTCACTCTCTGCGATCCACAGGAAGTTGTGTTGCACATTTCATACACCCTCCTGATGAGTTTAGATAGATTTAAACCCAGGACTAGGGATTGAGAGATAATGATCAATTTTCTCCAAGAGGCAGCCATTATCTCTTTGTCTGACGGCAGCACTGTAAAGTGTTATAGTGGTAGTGTGAACATGAGTTAAGGGCAGTTTTTTTTGATAGCAAAACTTTTTTTGACCAAGATTAATAATATATTGCTCTAGTAGAAACATATGGTTTAATTTTCTTCACACAGTGATATCAACATTTGTTGAATATCTCTCAAGAGCATAACAGCATTAGAAGACAAACATTTTAAACATAAAAAAAAAGTCATTAAATTCCAGGACATCCTTGACAGATATTCAGGAACTGTTCAGTTCACCATGTGAAGAAAATTAAACCCTATGTTTCTACTGGAGATTTATATGATTTCTTTAGACCAAAGAATGTTTTGGTATAAGAACTGCAAAAATACTGACCTTGGCTCATGTTTCCTACCCTAACTGGGTTCCTAATACCCCCTGGGGTGAGCAGAATCTACAAAGTGACTATTGGTAAGTCTTAGTCTTTAATGATTTGTTTGATAATTTTGCAAATAAAAAACATTTCAGGTGAGGATGTTTGGAGATGGCAATCAAAGAATCCACAAGGTTTCCAGACAGAAGCAACAACAAAATAACCTTTAAAACATGGCAACTTTTTTCACAGCAATCGGGAATTATAGACACATGCTTACTTATCTCACTGAAATTACAGTATATTTTATTTTATCTAGTAACAATAACTAACCATATGGGGTATCTTCTAAACAACATTTTTAAATTATTGTCATTAGAACATGCTTGATTTTGGTGGAACCTCATTCATTTTATGAGTTTAAATTGTCAAAATAATGAAAAATACCTATTTATACTAAATCTATACATTTTAGCAAATGAAATTTCTTCTAAGTTTATATTAGTGGTTCATTCTATCATAAAATAATGTTTCATATACATTTTGATTGACTGTTTTATCCTCTTTATCTATTATCAGTACAAAACTATAATTTTCACCAGTATCATTTATTTTATGAAATTTTGCAATTACAAAATTGTTAATTTTGTTATATCTCTATAAGGAAAACCTCTTTTCCCTTTATGAGGGAATTGTAGGCTATTATATTTGGAAGAAGGTACAGGAAAGGTAGATAGAAACATATAAAAGGAACGAACACACTCTGACTTTGTGTGTTCATTCCTTTTATATGTTTCTATCCACCTTAACTGTATTTAGAAACTATTAATACAATTTAGCACTTGAATGTAACATTTTACATGTTGATGTTATTTTTTAAGTGTGACAAAACACTTTATACTTTGAATTATGGAAAGTTTGTACTTTAAGTGTGTGTCACATAGATTTTTCTTTGTGCTATTTTCTTCTATTGCATGGTGTGCATATAATACAGTTGCATTTAGATTCTTATTTTAATCTTTTAGTTATTTTCATTTTTTTTTCTATGATCAGAAATACAAAGCATCTTTTATCATTGACCAAATGTGATAAAGTAATTAACGCTTAATAAAACTTAATACAGAATTTAAAGAATTACTTAATATCTTGACAGCATGATGGAACAAATTGAATGCCAAATTTCTCACTCATCTGACATGCTACTAATCTATTTTTCTAATGCTTTCATTTAAAATAAATAAATAAAATTAATCATAGCACAATACATTAGGGGTGTACAAAACTTTGGAAATTCTAACCTGGCTTAAAAAAAATCTTATATTTGGCTTTGAAAAAACATTCTGGTTTCGACAGCTAAAATTCTCATTAATTTCCTTTATAGCTATTCTGAGAGTGTATGTCTAACATATTCTCATATGGAAAGAAAACTTTGAAGCAGTTGATTTGCATGTTATAATGGTGGGTGGTGGGTTGATCCATCAGCTTAGTGAAATATTACAAACAGATGTATAATAAACACGTTTTCTTACTGATTTTAGTGTATGAAGTTATTTAACATAATATATATATATTTTTTTCCTGGTATAAAACAACTGATACAAACTTTTCAAACTTCGGATTGGCTTTGAGAATATTTTATAAATTCGATTTAGTACATTTGAAATTGAAAAAGTGGACTTTGCTCATCTCTTAATACATATTTTAATTATTATTTTTGAACAAAATAAATCATTTCTTGTGAAAATTGTTAAGTTCTTCAATGCTTTGGATTTTTAAATTTGGATAGTGTTTGATCGCATGCATTTAACAAATACAGTAGAAAATATAACTTTAAATGTTTTTATGTAACAAAATTTTTTGTTGGTTTTCAATAAGTAAAAATATTAATTTCTAATCATATTTTATGGGTGAAACTAATTATTTTGAAAGCTTATATGTTTATGTATTGAATTTTACTGGTGGCAACTTAGTAGTCAACTTGCACTATTTTTGCTATGAATGTATTTCTGATGATTGTTATATTTTCAAAAAGCCTAATTTGATTTGTTAGAGCATAATTTTGATATAGTGCAAAGTAAACCTATATATTTGTTGCTGAAAATGTATTCCTGGTGAGTTTGTTTTGTTATTTTATGTATATGAGATTAAACATTTGATGTTGGAAGTACAAAATTAGATTACAGAGATACTATTTTATTTATACCAAAGCAGTAACAATGTGTTCATAAAAATGAGCCAAGTCTGATCCTGTTTGCACATTATTGTCCAATAGCGTGTGTAAAATCCAAGTCCAATAGCATGTGTAAAATCCAAGGTAGACATGCTTTACCTTGCTAGATATGCTTTAAGTATTTATGTATGTTTGTAAGCCTGTGCAAACCTTCGAAATTTATAATCTTATTAAGATTTGGATTCAATTAAAATTTTTGAATCTCAATAAATCTTAGATTCGGATTTGATAGGTTTAGGTCAAAATATGAATCTAAAATTCATACTTAATAAATTAGTACAATCAGACCGGAAACCAGTTGCGTGGTAAAGTGAAGAGAGAAATTATTAACTTTAGTTCGAGGTTGTAAAGGAATGACATGGGCGACAATTGTTTGTAATAGTGAATATGTTGTACTATGATTAAAAAAGTGATGTAAGCTTTGGTTTTTCACTTTTTGAGATTAGTGCTGTTTTTAAAAAAAACTAAAATGGGTCTAAAATGTTTATCAACATTTTTTGAAATATTATCATAGTAAGCCTAACGTAGGTGTTAGATTCAGATCTAAAACTATTCTTAAAATAAAATATTTGATCAATTTTTTTCTGAGCATGGGATTAGACAAGGATTTGATTCAATAAAATAAATTAAACTGTGAAATTCAATTTGGATCGATTCACATTAGTTGGCCAAGATTCGGATTCAACTCAAAATTGAAAATGATGAATTTGCACAGGCTTATATATTTTAGATAAGTGACTTCATTTCACAATGTTTACTTTAAAAAGATTTTTTTAAAAGTTAAAATTAGAGGGTTGCGAGTAGGCATTTTTCACTTTGAGTCAAGTTTGAATGAAAAACTTTTTTATTCCGAGTTTGAGTGGTATAAAGCGTTATTTGCACAAGAAATATTTTAAGTTGAATTTCTGTAATAAATCCAAGCATAAACCATAAATAAGTATAAACATAATTTTTTTTTTTTAGAATTAAGTTTTTTGGAAAAAATTTATAATCACACAAATTCGAATTTTTAAATAAATTTAATATAACTCTACAATTTTTTTAAATTAGACAAAAAGAAATATTGAGTGACTCTATTTGCTATAAAATTATATCATAAAATTAATCAAACTAGGGACCTTCAAGAAAAAGATTGAAATTTCCGAGCACTCAATTTTTTGAGTTTTGTAAAAATCTTTCATTTGAGTTCTAGCAGCTACTAACAATTGACTCTTACTCAAGTTTTTGACTTCTCGCACACCCATAGTTAAAATTAATCTGAAAAAGTGTATCTATTAAAGCATTTATTTTAATTTCTGACCACAGAAGTAAAGTTTCTAGTCATTTTCTAACTATTGCTACCTAAGGATTAACAATGTTTTTAATGTAAAGTTCCTTTTAGGAATATGTTTCTATGAATTAATTTAATATTTTCAAAAAAAAATATTTTTTTTAAAGAAAACTATAATAGGGGAAGTGTTTGTTTTTATTTCCTGTACTTGTACCTAACAAGTTTTTAATGCTATGTTGTTTTAAATGCTAGTTACCATTGAGGGGTATTGCTACATCTATAAAAAAATAGTTACTGGCGTGCTTAGTTTTGGGTACAAATTTATACTAACTTTATGGTAGCCTAGTTATGTTTAATTGCATTTAAATGTTTATTTTGTTGGGTAAAACCTAGCATCTAGTCGTATTAGTTTGTCCTTTGGGTTTCAATTCTAGTTCATTTTTTCTCCTACATGGTGTAGTGTTTATTATTATTATTTTTAGCACCGCGTCTTACTACCCGTTCGGGTTATACACACTTACGCTAATGTGTAATGGTAGGGTGATTGCGAGATGAAATGGAGGACCTACAGTTTAACGTGGAATCCGAACCACGGTGGAGGCCTGGCATTCCTCACATTCACAAGTTGTGATTAATACACATCTTGTCAGAGGTGAAGGAAGGGTTTGGTAATCAGATAAATCTGTGCCGGAACCGAGGTTTGAACCCCAGACCCTCAGCACAGAAGTCTGACACCTTACCCCTAGACCACCAGGTCACCCATAACATGGTGTAGTGAGAAAATAATATTTTTAGAGGGGTTTAATGTTTATATTATATGTCGCATACTTTAGATTATATGCTAATTAAATATTTTAGATGAGCTCTTCTCTAAAAAGGCTTTCTTTTAATAACTTTGACTAATTAATTAAAAAATAAATGTGTATATCATATAACATGTTATTAGATTCTGAATGAAAATTTTTGTCTCTTAAATTTTGTAAAATACAGTAGAAACACTATACGTTAATGTAAAGTAAGGGATAGTGAAGGAAGCCAATCAGAAAGGATAGTTAGGCTAGGCCTATATAGTGGCAAACACACTTCTCTTTGTGTTTGTCTCTATCTAGGCCTAGCCTAACTATCCTTTCTGATTGGCTTCCTTCATTATCACTTACTTTACATTAACGTATAGTGTTTCTACACTGTCTTATTATACATGTTCAAGTCATTAGGCAATAATTAATTTTATTGTTTCTTAAATTAGTTAGCAAACACTTGCTTGCACACCTTATTAGGAGTTATTTTAAAAAGAAACACAAACAGATCTGAATAGATTAGTAAGGACACTTTTTTCACTTTTTGAGGTACATTTTGTTATATGTAGAAGACGGTACAGGAACGTTTGTTCCTTTTATTTGTTCCTATCCCTCTTTGCTGTACATTCTTCAACAGATAAGATTTAAATTAGAGATGGGCCACTTGAATCTTCGAATCCACCTAATCCTTACATGTATTCGAGATTCGAGGATTCGGTATTTTACTGGATTCTATGGTCGAATCTTTCACCTCATAAACAAAGCATAATATTTTGAATTCAAAAATTACTTAGGCCTACTTGAAAAGCAGAACTTAATCCGTAATCTTTATTTTGTCGGACAAAAGAAATTAGCATGAATAAAATAATAATTTAAAAAAATATAAAAAAAATTGTTAGGTGTGGAAAATCTTACGTGCCTAGTACCCTACCCAACCACCTCTATGGGAAACTTGGACTCGACCGTTTTGGCACATGCTCACTTCTAAAACTCTAACCCCACGAACAATCTTGTACATATTTAAATGAACACATTAAAACTCTTCGAAAACTGAAAATCAAAACTAGAATTACAAATAAATTCAAAATAAAAACATAAATTACTGCTTTTTTTAACAGAAATAATAAAACATTACACACGATTCAAAGTCTGCCGCCATGACTTATATTATGTTTACTCGCCAGAGTGATGATTCAAATAAAGATATTGTTAATTCTTACTACTCAACTGGTTTTAATTATTTACAACTATGCAAAGAACCCAAATTTATTGCATAAGATCCTTAAATTAGACATTTTGTTGGGTTTCATGAAAAATAAATACTGTCGACAGCCCCGAGAAAACTGTTTATTTATGCCTATGACCTACGTATTGTATATCGATTGTTTGTTTGAAATCGATTCAGGTAGTCTGCTCGCTTAGTAAGCGCTCTTGAGTTTTAAGAATCAAAATAACGACTTGCTAATTCATTATTTGTTTTTAAATTGATTTTAGCTAAGAGTTTATTATATTTAATATGTTATTGAAGTAATTGTAAAAATATTCAAACGTAGTCCTGCCTTATAAAATGGGAATGAATATATTGGAATCGAAAATATGTTTGTGTTTTAAATAAAATGTCTCAGAAATCGATATATCGCAATAATTGAATGTATTTCTTGTTTTCTATGTAAAGATAGATAGTGAATATATAAGAAAATAATAATTAAACATACTAAGCATTATTGAGTTCACTATTTCCAATGAATATTTAGTTGTTAAGCATTCGGTTTTAGTCTTTATTTAAAATATTCGTTTGTATTTTTATTTTTTCTATCTTATTAAAATAAATTATAATCCTTCAATGATGATTAAAGTTGATCAAAGGATAACTAGGCCTAATCTGTTTATTTCACATGTTTTTTTAGAAACTTAACTCATTCTAACAACACTTTTAAAAATAACTAAAAGACACTCAAATTTTGATTGATTTGATTTTTAAACAATAATATGAGTCTA
Organism: Timema bartmani; assembly: GCA_902151455.1. Classification (NCBI taxonomy): domain Eukaryota; kingdom Metazoa; phylum Arthropoda; class Insecta; order Phasmatodea; family Timematidae; genus Timema; species Timema bartmani. The sequence goes on along the minus strand of CABFWB010002298.1, from coordinate 35,028 downwards.
GATTGTTTAATTTGGCTGGATTTTAACCTGTATCTTGTGAGGGGTGGTTGGGGTTGATTAAAATTAAAAGCATGATTGAAATAAATCTTAATTTACAGTTCAGGCCTATATTGTGTAATGTAGGTCGATTTGTAAATCATTAAAATTTCTAATAATTTGTTAGGATTCGGATTCGAGAAATAGTAGATTCGACCCATCTCTAATTTAAATAACATATTTTTACCTCCACCATGATTAAAAGTGTACCTATACTGTTTATTATTAAATTATAATATTTAATTAGCATATCTAATCAGAAGATTTATCGTTCTTCTTTTAGTCACAATATTATAACAAAAGACCTAAGTTTGTTTATGGGTGAAAGTATGTTTGCCAAATTGTTTTTTGTGATTAATATTATTATAAATAACTATGTAATATATTTTGATTGTTAATAAAGTTGTTGACCAAAAAAATATGAATGTTATCCTTTATATATTAGAATATTGAAAGAGATCATTAGTTTTGAAAAATGTCCAAATTAAGATAAATAAAATTACATATTAATATTTTTGCTAAGCTTGGGTATGTTACATAGTAGTATATGATGCATATCACAAATTAGTAAAATGACAAACTTAACAAACCTTAAATCATTTGTTTACCACTTGACAGAATTTAAATATTTGAGGCTGTTTTAATAAATAAGTAGACGCCAAAATTTTACAAGACTTTTTTTTTAACTTTTAAATAGCCATTTTAATGTTCTAAGTAAAAGTTTATTGTAGCATAATCATAATACATGTGTGAATTAAAACAAATTTGAATCTTTTTGGAAAATTTATTACTTCGCCTTTTTAATGCAAATTATGTCCAATCTAATAATAACATTCCAGTATACAAAAAACTTCCTTCAGCCTAGTAAGTTTATTTCCTTCAAGTAAAGAACATAACTAAAATGTGTGTTTGAACCAGTTGTTTTAACTGTTCTTATGTGACCAAATACAGAAGAAAAATAAACTGCCTAAGAAAGCTGTAGTTTTTATATTTGTTTCACTATACCACTTTAAATAAAAGTTGATTTGTTACCATTTTTAAATTTAAAAAAATTATATATTTACAGACTTTTTATAGTGAAATTTGAATAGATAAATAGCCTTTCATTTAGCAAAATCCGATCATTTTTATTTACCACAAATCAGGGTCTATGAATATGGTGACAACTAACAAGAACTATCATTTGAGTACTTTGGTCTTGTTACCTTATTTATTAAAATACCCCCACGTTCATTATAATTAGAAATGTGAGCATTCCATTTCTTTTTTAACTTAATTGTTTTTTTTCCCTCAAATTCAGATTGTAGATTGTTAGATTAAATAAAAGAAAGTGGGTGCAACCCATCTTTAGTTTTCTTCCATTTATTTCTTGGCCCCCCTTGAGGTCTTTTTTCTACATACTTCATTTCCAACATTTTCCATACTCATTACATGTCCATATCATCTCAGTTGTGCTTTCTCTACCTCACATACTCCCTGAACCCCTACTTTTTCCCTGATAACTTCAGTCCTTATCTTATTTATCTCCATGACAGCTAACATGCTCTTCACAAACTTTATTACCATGGCCTCCACTTTCCTAGTCTCTTTTACATTCAAAGTCCATGTTTCTGCTGCATATGTGACAGTGGGTACAAATTATGCACTGTAAACACTTCCTTACATTTCAAGGGACCTTCTCTTCTCCACAGCACCTATAGAACAACTCTCCCTGCTGTCCTCTTCTCATTAGATCCTATCTATCTATCTTTTACCTTAATCACGCTTCCAAGAAGCCTACCTAGTGGGTTTCGCTTAGCTTCTCCTAATTAATCCTGATCTCACTGCCAAGTGGTGTACCCCAGAATCTGAGTAGCCAGGAGAAGGTTGGGTTGAAGCCCAGCGGAGGCTAGGTCAGGTGCAGACAGGAGACTGGTCAGGGCCAAAACTAACAAGCTTGGAATAGGGTCGCGCCAGTTGGCTCCCAGCTAGGTGATGATGGGCTAAGTCATCATCAGCAGTCAGCACCCATAGCATCAGTTAGAGAAGGCTACCACCAAAAGAAGGTCTGCCTGAGGACCTGTGCGGCAGCTCTGCTACTATGGTATATGTCACAACAGGTATAGTAAGCCAGTGGATGAAATAAACCAAAGCATTCGAGAAAAATGAAGTAAAATGCCAGATTGGAAAAATCGCCGACAACCATAAGCTACAAATAGGGACTCTGAACACTGGCACACTGACTGGAAGACATAATGGAAGAAAAACAGAGTAGGCTTTGTAGTGAGAGAAGGAATCCAGGTGGAGGTGATAGGGATGAATGACGGGATGATAAAGATGACAATAAGGGAAATAGGAAAAAATATGGAGGGGATATAAGTGTATGCCCCAGAAGTGGGGTGCTCAGCAGAAGACAAGGACAAGTTTGAGGAAGATCTAGAAAGGCTAATGGGGGCTCTTAACACAAAAGTAGGAAAAGAGAGAGGAAGGTTTGAGGTGATGTTAGGGAAAGAATGACGGAGAGAAAGAAATGAGGAGGGTAAAAGGCTGTTGGAGTCACGTGCAAGAAAAAGATGAAAGTGGCAAACGGCTGGTATAAGAAGGAAAGATAAAGTCATAAGTTCACTAAATACAGCTGAGATGGGGAGCAAAGATCGGCGATAGACTACTGTCTCAAGGATGAAACCATGAAAAGACAAACCATAATATCAACTTAAAGTGGGTCATTAGATAGTGACCACAGGTTGTTGGTGGCAGATATAGAGGGATGGGAATGTAGAAGAAAGGTTGTAAAACAAAGAAAAATAAAGGTGTGGTGGCTAAAAAATGAAGAGGAAAAAGAGATGTACCTTAGAAGGGCAAGAAGCTTAATGCCCAAGGATGAGTTTCAAAGTGTAGATGTGAGATGGGAAAAGTTTAAGAAAAGTTTGGTGAGAGCTGCATTGGAGGTATGTGGGATGACAAGTGATAAGAGGAAGTGGAAGGAGACATCCTGGTGGAATGACAGGCTGAAGAAAGAAGTGGAGAAGAATAAAGCATTAAAAGGCGTTTTAAGAATAGCAATGAGGTTACAAAGGAAGAATATATTTTATAGTAAAGTAAATTGAACTAAAGAAAAAGGAAAAATAAACTATTAAGAGTAAATTTGATGAAGAAAGCCCACCTAGGAAAAGAGGAAAAATGTGGGAAGAATCCAATGCACAAAGGTGATATCTTCTTCCTTTCTTCTGTCTTCTATAGTAGAAGTAGTCACACACACATTTTAACACAAATAGAATAATATTTCGGCACTGTTGCCTTTATCAAACACAAAGAAGAGAGTACAAATAACACAAACACTGGATTACTCCATTTTGAATTTAAATAAGAACTGTTAGAAACACATTGTACCAACTGGTTTTGGAAGTAAATATAAATTCCTTGGCTATGGTTAGTATTTATAAAGACCTATTTCAAATAATGAAAAATAAAATATGATATTTTAAAATGATATTAATAAATAATAATAGTAATAATAATAATTTGAAAAATCTAGTTCAATTTACTTTACTATAAAATTATTTAGCCATTGGGCCACCTCATTTTTATACAAAGGAAGAATATAAGGAGAACCGAAGAGTGAAGTGGGTGGTACAGGAATACAGGAAGTATTGCATGCAAAAATGGACAGATTCACTGGAAAGGAACCATGGATGATAAATTTTGAGATGAACTCGGAAGAGGAGAAAAGGGGGTCCACATGGAAAGAAGTGGAGGATGCATTAAAGAGGACGAAACAAGAAAAAGCACCAGGTGTGGACAAACCGACTCTGGAAGCAGAAAAACAATGGCTATAGAAGGTGCTGAGAGTGATTTGGAAGGAGAAAATAGTTCTGGAAGACTGGAAAAAAGGGAGTTATAATACCTACTTTCAAGGAAGACAGGAAGAGGTGTGCAAATTATAGGGGGATAATGCTGATGTGCCACTGTACAAAAATATGAGAAGATAATGGAAAAGAGAATAAGAAATAAAATGAGAGGAAGGTGTGGAAAGGACCAGCATGGATTTAGGGAATAAAGGTCTATAAGTGACTTGATCTTTGCTATAAAACAGCTCATATAAAGAAGGTATGAATTTGTGAAAGACTTGGTAATGGTGTTTATGAATGAGGCCGAAGTGGAAAAAGGAGCTGTAATCAGAGTGAAAAGCATGTATGAGAATAACACGAGTTTTGTTAAGATGAATAGGGGAGGATGTAGTGGTTCCAAATTAAAAATGGAGTGAAGCAGGGGAGTGCCCTCTCATCACTATTATTTGTAATGGTAATGAAAATGATAGATAAAGTGGCAGGAAAACTTGAGGAATTAATGAATGTCATGATGTTTGCTGATGACTTGATGGTATGGGGGGAAATTGAAGATGAAGTACAGGAACNGGTAATGACAAGGAAGAGGATATAAGGCTTAGTAAAGCTACAAAATAAATATAACATTTGTTTTAAACAGGAAGATATAGTTTTCATTTCATTTCAGATAATTAAAAAAAAAATCTGGTCAAAGTATACTCATTTTAGTGATTAAAATATATGAGTTAAAATTAATTCAATTGAATTACTATGGAAGCAAGGTCAGGAAAGTGTAAGGAACAAAAAGGACATTCAGAGTAGAAAGAAAAAAAAAATAGAGTGGCAATAGTGTTAAGTGTGGACCATGTTCCTTTTTCAATTTTATCTACCATCCTCTTTACTTTGAAATATAGCAAACTTGCCTTGCTTGGTTTTATTATGGCAATAATGTTGACTATATATTTTTAGGTAAAAGGTTGGAAGTACTATGCATTTTTATTTTTATTTTAAAATTTAATTTTGGTCAAAATGTGCCTTTTTAAGTGAATGCAAATATAGTCTGATTGCAATTAATAATGTTAAATATCCACTTATTGTTTTTGTATTTTGCACCCCCACCTTCACCCACTTATTATAAGAAATGAACACACCTACTAAGAATCAACAATTTGTTTTTATTATTTCGAAGTTGCTGTGTCAAGCATAATCATATCTAAAAATTTCTTCTAAGTTAAGAAAGTTTTACAATTAACAGATAAAAAGAGCTTAATTAACCAAGTATATTTTTTATGATAGTAACATTTTTACATCTAAAAATCGGGAAGAACATTTCAACAGTGGTCATTACAAAGAACATAAAACATTACTTCTACCAATAGACATGTCAAAGTTGGAGAGCTATACAATCAACACAAGGGTATCATACATAGATAAGACTATACCTATTATTTATAGACCTAGCTTACACACATTTTACATCAAGTGAGGGTACATACACATTTAATCCAACAGAATTTTGATGTATACTATTATGTATATGAGCACAAAACTACTTTTGCTCTTCTGCTAAAATAAGATTAAATAACTTGATCTATTGATGAACTGAATGGGGAAAAAATTATGCAGTACAAATCAAATACTTGACATATTAATAAATAATCAAATTGACAGTCAATTACAAACACTATATTGTGCAATTATGTTACCTTTATATTGATTAAATAATGAAACTAGTAATGAGAGTGGATGCAAATCAACTAAAAATCGAACACTCAAATCCTTGGGTTTTCTAGAGATTCAAGATTGGTAAAAAAAATCTAAGAAAAGTATCTTAAATACAATAATAATTAAGACCTTGGCTTCAAATAACATTTTTAAGCAATTGGTAAAAGGAATTAAATATTCTTTTGTAGTTGGGAAAGGAACCAAATCACAAAAAATGACAAAATTTTGTTTATTAATTGAGGTAATATAAATGGCAAACAAAATATAATTTGTCAGTGGTTCCAGGACTTAGGAAACTTATATTTAACAAAGTTTAAATATTTTCACTTTAACCAAAATGGTACATTTTTAAAGATTTGCGAATTCAAGAAATATAGGTTTTGACCCATCTCTAAAATTAACCATCATTTTACCGTTTGCCGAAACAAATGCCTGAGTCAAGTCTAAATAACCTTAGTAGCAAAGTAAACTATCTAAAGAAATATATGCAATATTTAGAAGCAAATTTGTTTAAAAATAATATTAATACCCCCCAAAAAATCTTCTCTTATGTCACCCTCTTTTGAAAATAATTGTTTGACTAGAAATATAAAGTCAAACTTAGAAGCCATTCGATCATAACAAAATTAGTTTTTAACTTTTTCTAAGCGACACACCATTCATTGGTAGAAGTTAAAGGAGATTTGCAATTATCATAATAATAGAGAAGACAGTGCAGTACTATTAATCCCTAATTAGGTCACTGGCAGTATTAACACATTCAACGTTGCCATAAGATGTCAAAAGTCTTAGCCATATTGAACTAATTACATTAAAATAATGTGATCCCACATTCAACCAAACTATAAATAATGTTTTTTGTTAAAAATGCCCATGTTAAATTATATATATTTGTTGTCTGTTTTACTTCAATATGAAAGCATAATTTTTGACATGTCATCATATATAATAAAACAAACTATTACTGTAATTAATGATAGTTGTCAAGCATGTGAACATGTTAAGTTGTGCAGATACAGATTTTCTATTTAGGCAGTGAGATTATCCCCATAACTTAGTTTAAGATCGGTGGTTCTTCCTACTTGGCGGGTAGAACTCGGCATGTATATTTGGACATTTTCGGCAGGAAGAGCAAGGTTCAAATGTTGGTTGGGTCTACTGATGGTGATTTTTCCACTCTCCTTTCATACAAATGTAGGTACACTTTCTCTAAATTCACCCTTCCTCATCCTTAACTCATTAGCATAATTAATGTATGCAAATAACCTCAAAGAGTATTAAGACGCGGTGCTAAAAAAAGTAGAAATATGCTTTATTAAAAAAAAAAGTTCAAAAATTATACCTCCAAAGCAAAAGATTCACACAAATGTGTCTATACCTTTATTTATCAATACATAGTTTTTTAAAAAGGTGTCTGCACTAAGGTATTAAAAAAAAAGCTTATTCCAATTTTTAATTTCTTTATTTAGCACCACTTCTTACTACCTGTTCAGGTTATAGGCATATGTACTAATTACACTAATGAGTCAGGGATAAGGAAGGTTGAATTTAGAGAAAGTGTAGCCACATTTGCATGGAGGAAGACTGAAAACCATTTCGAAAAAACCACCCTCGGTACACCCGACCAGGATTCTAACTCCAATTTCCCTGTCAGCGACAGTCTAGTTTAATATGAGAGTCACAGCTTGACCATGCGGGCTCAGAAACAGGTTTATCCCACTATTAATTATTCAGTACTTACATTTGAAATAGTAAAAATTCAACAAAACGGGTAGCTTACTCTACTATCACCAATAGCTGCACAATTAACAAACCTGTTGATACCAACATTATAAACGGAAAATAGATGGTGAATTAAAATGCAAAGTAGTTGACTAGAACAACATGGCACAATCTGTTCACAACCACTCTCATTTTAACTTGCATATTTATTAAGAGAATTCAATCAAAACAATCTTAAAACTTATTCAAGATTATCCTTTCAGAATATGAATATATCGAATGAATAGCAGATACATATTATGAGGAATACTTGTGTTATAACTTGGTTTTAAAATATTTCATTTTATCTAACCAATAAATTTCTTACATTATAGAACAATATTTGTGTGAGCATTAACACATCAGGGTTTAAAATGTCCTATAATTACTGATACATTACAGTATTACAACTCTTATACAATAGCAGAATCAAAACATTTTCTCACACCAGAAATTAAATAGCACAGGAGCAAAAATGGTTTTAAGTGGAATGTAAAATGTTTTGGGTAATATATTTAAAGGTCAAACAAAATAACTTTGGGGAAGTAAGTGAAAATCATGAAAACTATGTACTTGATTTTTCTCCTTTAAATTAAAAAATATAAAAGAAAAACATGTTAAAAAATCCATTTTGAAATCATAGATATTACATTAAATAATTAATATCAAAAACTTATTTGCTATGTATCAATTTTTTTCCTGATATAAACCTTTAAAAACTACAACTATACATTCCACAAACATTTGCCATTAATGATTCTATCTGTTAGCCTTAAAGGAGAATATTAGTTATCAGAATTTCACAAGTATGTCCAGTATTATTACAAGGTGAATTGTTGACCAGTATGTGTGTACATCTAGTTTTATAGTTTTATTTTCTAAGAGAAATATAAATTTACCTCCTTAAAGGGATTATGATCATATACCCATTGTTGAGATTTTAAAAGTATCTCAACTAGGACTGATTTGGCAAAAATGAAATTTCACTCATTGACTCAAATTAAGTCTCCGGTGCATGACTGAACATATTTTAAGTAAATTTGCAGTTATGCTCAACACCAATCTAACACAATTGTACAAACACTATTCACGTTTACAAATGTGCACAAATAAATAAATAACTAAATTTGGTTAAAAAAAACCCACCAAGATTAAATCTTCTAATTTCGCCAACATTCCACCTCAAACTTAAATATAAGAAATCATTCTTTGTTTATCATTTGTGCATCAATTTAATAATTAATTTCAATAACAATGTGAGCCACACTGGTGGTCACACCGACTAAATGTAAGCGCAACTAATCTGGTTTGTCAGTGACAAAGTTGGGGTTTGAATCCCAACCAGGCGCACTTGTGGTGGTTTTTCCTAATAGTTTTACACTCTCCCTCTACACAAATGTGGGTAGCTTGAATGGGTAGTAAGACACTGCAAAGCAAAAATAAACAAATTAATAAGTGTTAAGTTGTGCAACTTTGCCCTAGGTTATTAACATTTATAAGTGTCTATGTCTGTAGGTTATTCTCATTCCAGTCTTTACCTCTTAACCCACTTTTACGATGCTCAGATTGAAATAATTATTTACAGAATCAGCCATTAGGTTTTAAAATGTCTCAAAGGATGAATATCATGCAAAGTTTTATATATCATTGATTGTTACTTCTCAAGAAGAGTATGTAGACCAAAATATATGGATAAATCATTCAATTAAACTTTTTATAGGCCATATACCTTTTTTAAGCAACATATCATTTGACAGGGTTAAGGAGTTTAAATATTTAGGAACTATTTTAACTTGCAATATTGATACTAGATTGTAAATTAGGAAAATAATAGTACTTGGGAAAAAATTAGTACTATCCAGTTACATCATCATTGTGCTCTGTAATCGATGCAGCTATGTGAAATCGTGTGCTACTATGCATTGCAGCTGTAGGAAGAATGGTTTAGAGAGTACAATTGCTTGTGCTCACTGTTATGAAGATGGTTGTCAAAATAAACTGATGAAGATATTGATGAAGATTGTGAACTAGAACTGCTATAAAATAAACAGGGCAAAAGTTCAGAAGATTGTAATAAATGCTTATCATATTTTTGTTTAATTTATGCTTTTCCTCAAAATACCAACTGTTTTGTAATTTAATGTTGTTTCAATCCTAAAATTTTTTAACAACAATTTACATTTAATTTCCAATTAGAATAGGTTTGATATAATATTTAAAATTTGTTATATACAATGAACATTTAATTTCCAATAGAGTTACAAGATAAATCTAGAAAAACCTATTTTTGCCACCATTTGTTCAAGATGGTGGCGGTGTCCCTAGCACTAAATGGTGTGAACTTTGGATCTGTTACTCTACAAATTTATTTCTATTCCAGTTTTTTTGGGGGTTTGGGCTATCTTTTTCTTTATCTTTCCTGGACTAAACACAAAAAATCTCCATAGAGCAGTTACGTGGTGTCAATATATGGGTTTATATTTACAAAAAAAATAATAATATAGGGGTTGAATTGGCATAAAATTATATTTTCTTTCACTTTGCCCTTATGAAAGATTCACATACATGCAGCCATTTATGAGATAAGACTAGAAAACCTATTTTCACCGCCATTTTTTCAAGATGGCGGCAATTTCCCTTGCGCTAATTGGTGTGAACTTTGGATATGTTACTCTGCATATTTATTTGAACACGATGGTGAAAAATTCATTTCTATTGCAGTTTCTTTGACCCCAAACTGTATCTTTCCTGGATTAAATGGCTGAAGATGGAAGATGGAAAAATTGCCCGGCCAGCAATCTGAAAAAACGAAGCACGGCTTAGTAAGGCATAGCTTAGCTTCCTGTGTGAATCAACCAGGGTTCCTACACAAAATCATGAAATTTTTTCCAGGACATTTCAAGGATTTTGTACAATTCCTCTAGGACAAGTGTATAAAGTAATCTTAACAAAATACACATCAGTACATAGTTTCTTTTATTTAAATACATATATTTTGTAACGCAGGCTCCCAATTCCCCTAAGTCTGCACCTTCCCACACCTTTTGTTATTTTTAAAAATGTATTTCATGACACAATGAGTTATTTGAATAAATAAAACAAAACATAAGCTCACTTGCAAATAATCATAGGTGAAATGTGGTTTACCCCTTTCACAGTGATGTTAAAAGGTCAGGGGCTGGATATTGTGTCTGTTCTAGATATAAATTAGTTTATAAGTCGTGTACAGATATAATCAATAAATTTAGAAAGTGCATGTTAAATATCACAAATAAATATATCACTTGCAACTAGTAGTTATATTAATTATGTTTTAATTACTTTTTATTTCTTAGGTTTAAATATAATAAAGGTTATCTCATTTTTACAATAATAATTTACTCTTAAGTTAAAAAAAAGCGTACAATTGAGTGAATAGGAGTATGTTATTGAATGTTCTTAGAGAGTATGTTATGAATACTTGGTTAGTAAATGCAATTAAGGCGTTGTATGATGGAAGTAAAGCGTGCATTAAAGTGGAAGGAGATTTGAGTGAATGGTTTGACATTGAACAGGGTGTTAGACAAGGTTGTGTTATGTCTCCATGGTGATTTAATGTTTTCATGGATAAGTGTATGAGGAATGCTTGAGGACATGGTTTACAAATGGACAGTGTGCATGTGAGAGTGCTGTTATATGCAGATGATGCCGTATTAATGACTGAGAAGAAAAGTGACTTGCAGAATGCATTAAATCGTTTGAGTGTGGCGACAAACAGAATGGATCTTTGTATGAATGTCTCCAAATATATGGTATTGTTTTTTGATAAGGACAAATCAGCAAATGATTGTCAACTTAGTATACATGGAAAAGTGTTAGAACAAGTGAATGATATTGTGTATCTGGGCAGAATGTTCTGTAAAAGTGGGAGGATACATGGAGAAATCGACAGAGGGGTGAATGCATCTCGAAGAGTAGTTGGATGGTTGTGGACTATTGCAAAGAATGTAGTAGTATCAAGAGTCAAAGATGGCAGTATATAAAAGTGTGTTCCCACCAACATTGTTGTATGGATGTAAACTGTGTCAGTCAAAACACAAGAGCAAGGTAAATGCAAATGGTGTGAGATATTTAAGAAATACATGTGGAAAAACTTGTATGGACAGTCTCTCAGTAATGAGTAGGTTTTGAAGGAGTGTGTTTTGAAAGGGAAGTCAATAAGATGCATCTTATGTTGGTTTGGGCATATTCAAAGGATGAGTGTGGATCAAATGAAGAAGCAAATATGAAGGTAGAGTGTGTGGATCAAAAGGAAGAGGTTGGCCATGTAAAATATGGCTAAATATTGTAGATGAATGTGTGAAAAAGAGAAACATTAAGAGTTTTAAGAATAAAAGAGCATGTATGACTCGGTGTATGGATGGTGTTGAAATGAAGGAAGTATGGAGAAAGTTAGTGAGGATGGATTAAGTATGAAGTTGTTTGTGAGCTAAATTCACAGTTTTGTTGCCTGTCCTGTAAGAGAATGGCGTGATTATGTATGTATTAAAAAAAGGGAGGGGGGGGGACAAAGGAATTTCCAGGAAAATCTATAAAATTCTTGGAAAAGATTGGAAAAATGAGAGATTCCACAACATTTCCAGGCCTAGAAGAAACATTTTAAAATTCCAGGTTTTCAATGACGTGTAGGAACCCTGACCAGCTATTTTTCTAAGCAGTTAGCAAAGCAAATCTTAGTTTAGCTTTCTGTGTTAACCCACCTTTAATGATTTTTATATTTATTAAGATCAAACTAACCTGTAGCAAGAAAGACCACCATTACTAAACCATTATCATAAAAATAAATATGGTGTGTAACTCTGGTAGCACATGTACCACAGGTTGAAAATCATTGATCTACACCAATCAAGATTTTTTTATTTAAGATAAAAGAGAGTGGAGCTATCTCTGAACAAAGTATTTCTTATTGATTCTAAGGACTTAATCTATAGTGTTTTTAAGTGTTATAATTAGTATTCTACAATAGTTTAATCAGTAAGAATAAAAACCTCTCATTAAAATTAAAAACATTAATTCAAAAAAATAATATATAAATATATATATGTAGATTCCGAGCAGCAAACCAAACACATCTCTAATTCATAAAATAACAAATAATCAAGAAGAAGTTTCTTAACTTATATGTGATGCTTAGCGTTTACAAATAACACCACTACAGCCAAAAATTGACAATAGTGAAAATTTTCATTTTCTAACAATTCTAACTTAAGGAATATTTTCAACTTTTACTTTTTTAAAAATCTTTGTAAACTTTTAATATCATACTTTTAGTAAATTATAATAGGTTTGTTAACAATTTTTTTTTGAAATGTATATAATATTTTGTCAACAATTTCTTCCAACAAATTATTTTGGCAACATTTGTACACAAAACACACGCATATCAGAGTTTTTATAGTTCAAATTTTGATATAAAGATATATAAAACTGATGACATCAAACATACTAAACAACTAACTTTACAGTTAAATACAGCAAGTCGCGAATAGTCAATTAACTACAATGTTTTATTAATAAGACATTAAGTTCAAATCAAGAAAACATATATACCGAGTTATTTACAGTAAATAATGTAATTAATATTTTAAATCTTACATATAATAAATAAGCTTGGCAAGACTAGAATTGATTAAAATATAATGCACATATAAATATTAAAGTCAAAACTTTAGAATATTGTACATACCATTTTATTTGTGCATTTTTCACAACACAAGAATTGTTTGTCAGTAATATAGGCCTTACAGCTTATTTAAAAAATGTCATATGGCAGTACTCGAGTGTCAACACTTTTTACTATCAAGTTTGAAGACTTGAGGAATGGAAAATACATTTCTATTAGAAATTTAAAAATAAATTAAACATCAGTTTGTGTTTCAATAATTTAATTATCATAAACTACTTCTAGCTAATATATATTATTTACATTTCATGTAGAGTAAAAAAAAATAATCCCACATGTTTTTCTAGGGAATATAAACATTGTTGTAGCACACGGTGTAATAAATAAATGATAAAACTGTTTTTCCGAGTAATCCTCCTTTTAAATTCAAGCTGGAATCCCCCCCCCCTTCACCCAACTCCTAGATCGGGAATCTTTTAAATTCAAGCTGGAATCCCCCCCCCCCTTCACCCAACTCCTAGATCGGGAAAGCTTTACATATTTGACATAAAAACTATACACTGTGTTCATAAATGATTGCTGGTATTATGAATTATGTTTATTAAATGAGTTGTACACCACCCTCTCAAAGTTTTCCTTTCTATATCCTTCTCCCTATCTCACCACTAAACTCAGAGTTTATCATAATATAGTGATATTGAGAAGTACACTCCTCCCTCCCTCCCTCAGGGTAGCACAGCTTACTACCATCACTACTCCTCTTTTCCCCCTGCAGGGTAGCACAGCTTACTAACATCACTACTTCTCCCCCCCTCAGGGTAGCACAGCTTACTACCATCACTACTTCTCCACCCCTCAGGGTAGCACAGCTTACTACCATCACTACTCCTCTTTCCCCCTGCAGGGTAGCACAGATTACTACCATCACTACTTCTCCCCCCCTCAGGGTAGCACAGCTTACTACCATCACTACTCCTCATTCCCCCTGCAGGGTAGCACAGCTTACTAACATCACTACTTCTCCCCCCCCTCAGGGTAGCACAGCTTATTACCATCACTACTCTTTCCCCTTGCAGGGTAGCACAGCTTACTACCATCACTACTCCTCTTTCCCCTTGCAGGATAGCACAGCTTACTACCATCACTACTCCTCTTTCCCCCTGCAGGGTAGCACAGCTTACTACCATCACTACTCCTCCATCATCCTGCAGGGCTTACTACTTACACTCGCCCTTCGAAAGGGTAAGCTCTCTATTATACACAGCCAATATCATAAGCCCCTTTTTCTCCTTGGCCTTCTGATGCCCTAGTTTCAAGAAAGGTTAAAAAGAGGAGGGCAGAAAACAAAGCCACCCACATGATTACAAAACTGAGTAACATAAAATCCTACCAGACTTAACAACCCCAACGCAGAGGCGTACCTTGGGTCCCTCACAACTTTGTCAAGGTGCTGTATCGGCATACCCACCGGGGGGGAGGGGGGGACTTTACCGCTATTGCCACATTATCCGTCTAAAAGTTTGTGATAAAAATAAATTAATTACTGTCAATTTAATTTTAATTTAATTGATTAAACGCTTCATGTCATTTAATGGTCTGAATAAAAATGTACATAAATTAATTCTGCATTATAAGCAGTAAATCAATATACACTATACTACAATACAATACACAATGTGCAGGATCTAGAAACTACTACATTTTACACAACCCAAGTACTCGAAGCGTCCAGAATGAACACGAGGCAAGGAGGAAGATTGAAAAAATTCCCATGCCTTTGTGCTGCTGTGCTAAAAGGATGGGAAGCTTCTCCCACCTTCGATTTTACCACAATAATGGTAGCACGTCATTTCTCCTACGATCCAGCTCTCAGCTTTTGTCTAAACTCATAACCTTATACAGATAACTGGGGACAAATTTCCGGGGTGATTTTAGTGCCCCCAATGGGGGCCGGTTTCACCGACCCCTAGGTAAGCCTCTGCCCCAACAATAGTTCAATTCTAAAAAAAGTCACACATTATGTCAAAATTACTTTTTTTTTGTTCCTTTCATTTAGATTTTATATACTGATAATTTCCATGTATTCCATTCTACATCAAATTAGAACACAAACCATCATCTTTCCAACCCAAAACATTCCAAAAGGCTTAATTATTTAACTGCCCATCACTGCTTTAACCCTCCCTTCCCTCGAATACATTGTGAAAAATGAACTTGGGTGGCATTCTATACATTATGGCCAAGTTTTGCAACAAAAACAAGAGACCTGCTTCAACAAACTAAAGCACTAAGCAACTCCAACAAGACACCACCCTAATTCCTACACATAACTTTGGTACAAGTCAAATTGAATAATAAATCAAAATTAATAAGGAAAATTCAAGTCTAGTGGCCCAAAATAAATTGTTGAGCCCCTTCCATAGCAGATTTTTTCACACCGCATCTTAGTATTCATTTGGGCTATACATATACATTAACAACACTATTGAAATAAGGATGAGAAAAGTATAATTTTAGGGGAAATATTCCCACAACTGTGCAGAGGGAGAGTGAGATCTCAATTAGGAGAAACACCCTTCGTACACTCAACAGGAATTAGGAGCCCAATCTTGTCACTGGCGATTCAGTCTAACATACTAGTGACACGTTAGGCCATGAAATCACCAATGCAGGCATAAAAAAAGTATGTATTAGGGCGTGTTAGAAACATAAGCTACTATAACAGCTTGAAATTATGTTCCATTAAAATAGCATTACCAAGATCAACTGAAAGAGATATTTTTCCATGTCTCTGATATAAAAAAATATTTAAAAGAATAATTTAAATTTAATAAACTTAATGCTACAAAAGACCAACAAAACTGCTAATCTTCTACACTGATAAGATGAACTTTGGACCATTTGTCATACAATATGAGTATATGTTGACTATTGGTTACTCAACTCATTCAATTTAGTAAACTTAAGAATTCAAAATATTTACAAACATACACACACTGTATTTAAATATTCTAAGGATAATCTTTGAAACAGTTTTTTTTTAAATCCTGGCCCCATTTCGTATCATTTATACTCTATAACGTATAATCTCAAACTATAGACACATTACATGAAAAATATAAGCTATGTTTATCACTTCATTTATATAACAATTAGCTCCCAAACACAAATAAATAGAGTAACTTTATTATGTGTTTGTAATATGAATAAAATAAAATAATGTACACTTTTTGTTATCATCTATTAAATTAAATTCTATGACAAACATTTTTCAGTCATAGTTAATATATAATATTTGTCTCTAAAAATCTCGATATATCCCTCTCAACTGTTTTTGTTACAAAAAAACAAAACTTTCTTGCAACTACAAAAACTACAATATTAACTTTATCTTGGTTTTAAATAAAAATACATTTTTTGGACATGAAATTCTGTACTTTGATTTAACAAAAAATATCTAAATTCTAAACATTTATATTTCAGACTTTATAAAATTCTTAGAACATGACAAACAATAGGGAATATAAATCAAAGTAACTTCCTACTTTCCTATATAGATAATAAAAACTAAAGGTAAAATATCTGACCGAATAAAGCTAGGATAAGATCAAAGTATTGTAGCTTGAACACAAACAAATGGTGTATTACTAGTGGCAGATACTTTTACTTTTAAAAATCAGAACTAGAGTCACATATTTGGGGTGAACATTCTCCATCAAATTTTATTAAATACAATTTTGTCCAAATAAGACCGACTTTGAATAAAATTGTTGGAGAAGAGAATTGCCCTGAAGTGTAAGGAAGTGCTATGTAGGGAGTACTTGGTATCCATGGTCACATATGCAGCAGAAAAATAGTCAAAGAATGTAAGAGACCAGTAATGTGAAGGCCGTGGGAATGAAGTTATCAGAGAAAGAGTGGGGGGTAAAGGGAGGATATGCAGGGACGCACTTAGGCTTTATATACGACAACTAGTAGATTATTTCCCAAATCCCAAAACCACTAGTTGGTCATCCAACCATTTGGATCCCAAGGAGTAAGGGATGCTATTCTTCACCTGATAAGACTTTGGCTTTTTAATTTCACAAATTATTTTGCTTAAGATATTTTTTAAATTCTTCTCTTACATTATATTACTTGGTTTTATTAAAATATCTTAATATGTTATGAATTAAATAGCCAAAGCTATTATTTATGCTTTTAGTGGGAATTACTCCATCTAGATATCATATTCTGAAAATTGAAAAATGACACCTGAACCGGGTCCTGGGTTCGATTCCCATGTCCAGGTGTCATTTTTCAATTTTCAGAATATGATATTAATATGTTATGTCAACAGTTTTTATCTGACAAATTTTATTGGTTTATGTAAACGTGTCCTATACGATCCAATAAAATCATTTTAATTTATTTATACTATTCATTTCTGTGGTATATCACTTTTTGGTTAAAATTTTTTCATAATCAAATTACGAAGTTTTCCTATATTGTTAAACCTATTTTAGTGTCTTTGTATATAATGTTTAATGTGTTTTATGCCAACAATAGACTTAATCTTTGCCATACAACAGCTGACATAAGGAAGGTATGAGTATGGGAAAGACTTGGTAATGGTATAGCCAAAGCTATTATTTATGCTTTTAGTGGGAATTACTCCATCTAGATATCATATTCTGAAAATTGAAAAATGACACCTGAACCGGGTCCTGGGTTCGATTCCCATGTCCAGGTGTCATTTTTCAATTTTCAGAATATGATATTAATATGTTATGTCAACAGTTTTTATCTGACAAATTTTATTGGTTTATGTAAACGTGTCCTATACGATCCAATAAAATCATTTTAATTTATTTATACTATTCATTTCTGTGGTATATCACTTTTTGGTTAAAATTTTTTCATAATCAAATTACGAAGTTTTCCTATATTGTTAAACCTATTTTAGTGTCTTTGTATATAATGTTTAATGTGTTTTATGCCAACAATAGACTTAATCTTTGCCATACAACAGCTGACATAAGGAAGGTATGAGTATGGGAAAGACTTGGTAATGGTATCTTTAGGGGTGTGTGAATAGGATTATTTATCGAATCGAATAATTTCAAATAGTATATTCTTTCTTAAATTTTTAATAAAAATAATTTAAATTAGTAAATTTCTATTGAAAATGTGGTTTTATATTTAAGTATGCAAAATGCAAAAAATTACTCCAAAACATTGTTATTTGAGCTGGTAATAATAATAATAATAATAATAATAATAATAATAATAAGAGTGAATTTAAAACAAAATTTCAGGAGATTGAGAGGAACTACTGATCCAGTTTTTTAGACAACGGGTTTCATTTAAATCAATTTTTTTTTTAATTTTGTAAGTTTTTGAAGTAAATTTAAATTTAAAAATTGCATGGATAGTGTTTAACTGAGCAATGTAGACACTATATTTCTTTATATTAAAACATTATTATTATTATTATTATTATTATTATTAGAAAGGGGAAAATAATGGGGTGATTAGTGATGAATGTGTTTTAAGCCATTTTAGTTGTGCCATACTTTTCTTCTTGATCAAAATCCAATTTCAAATTTATATCTTTTCTTCTTTAATAATTTTCTTATTTGATGTCAATTTAATAAATCTAACCTAGTCTTTCATATTTTAAATTAAAGCTCCTTACTTTTAGTTATTTTAGAATTTTTTCTCTAAAATATTGTTAATAGTTTGGTATTTACAAAAACACCAAAAAATAATTTACCTACAAATTTCAAATGCTGCATATTTCCAATCATTTCATGAAATTTCACAGCTACAAAGACTTTTTTTCTGTTATTGAATACATTTTTTGAGTGTTTGTTAAATTTTGTTCTGAATTCTGGTTATTTCTCATACAGTTAAAACTATGTGACTTTAGTCATGAAACTTCATAATAATTAGTTCTATGCATATGCTGGCCTTGCTTTTATCTGTCTTGTATCAAATTTTCTAGATAAATAAACATTAGCCTACTAACAATGACTGGCTGTGATAATGAACAAATACAAAATTACTAACCCTTGAAATAATTATCCAATCAAAAAACAAATATAAAACAGTCCTATTAAGTAGAGGTGTGCAAAGCTTTGATTTGGCTTCGAAACAAACATCAGCTTCGACTTCACTTGAAAAAAAAGCCAGCTTCGACAATTTGATAATTTCAGCAACAAAAATACTGACAGCTAAACTATTTAATTTATGTACAATTTTTTCCATTTTGAGCTTTAAAATAAATTAATGAAAAAAAATTTTTTTTTTGTAAGGATATAAACTTAACAAAACATGTTTGAATGTTGATTCGGCATCAATAATATTTAATATATTCGATTCGAGTTTGCTTTAAATTCAAAAAGTGGACTTCCCACACCACTATTACTAAGTATAATAAGAATTCATAAAATAAAATTATTTTTATTCAGACCTAATATTAATAGTAATATTTATAGTGATATTTTAACTAATCCTGATGTTAACATTAATTGTTTCAGATTAATATCAATAGTGGCTACCTTGTTAAATCAAATCTAATTTTTAGTTCATCAACAATATATAGAGTAGTCTTATGGTTAAGTACTTAACCTAAATAAATCGAATCTCAATATTATCACGTAAGATTGCATAACTAAAATGTCTAATAAAATGAAAGTAAATGAATTATACACAGTAGGACTCTTAATTATAGATAACTATAAATAAATGGCTTTTTAAAATAGAAAATTCAACCAATTTCCCCTTCCTTGCTTGTAGAGTAAAATAAATTTTGAAATATATATATATATAAATTTCAAAGTAAGCCTATTTAAATCTAGGAGATATATTGTACCTATCTATTTGTCCTATCAATCTTTAAAATTTTCTTTTACTATTTTCTGTTTTTTCTCTGTTTCTTCTTTTAGAAAAATATGTTATGTTTCACAAGTCTACTGAAGTTATGTTCAACTAAACCTTGTTCAAGGGTTAAGGCAGTTCAAATGATTTCCTTTATTAGAGGTTTGTTGTTGAGAAAACATGGTAATATAAAAACTTCAGAGTTTAAATCAGATGCATAACACAACTACTAAATTTGAACTAAAATCCAACCAAATTATTTAAAAGTATTTGATAGGGGTCTGTGTATAAAAGTTAACTTGGCCTTGAAAAAAATATCAGCTTTGACTTAGCTCCGAAAAGAAATCCTGGCCTAGCTCATTACGAAGCTTCACCAATAAAAATATTGCCAGCTAAAATACTAAATATATGTTCAATTATTGTAATTTTGAGTACATGCAATGTACATTATAAATTAATATAAATATAAAAAATCTGAAGTGATTGAATTGCATGTTGTGATAATAACTTGATTTATCAGATTATAATTAATTATTACAAATAATTGTTCGATAAACAAGTGATTTTGGTGCATATGGATATATATATATAAGGAAAATCTATTATTTCTAGAGCTGGGCTGATGCCAATTGATGATCAAAATTTATCACTTGCAGGCCGATTATTTAGTTCTGATCTTTTGAACTGTGTAAGCATGAAGTCAGTTAGTGGTGACTAACTAGTTTTAAGCTGCTTGGAAGAAAACTTCACATAGTGACTGAAGACAGAATGTTTGAAAGGAGTCTGTGGTGACGCACATACTTTGGGCTTACAATTATTGAGAGAGATATATTGTTAGAGGCTGGATTTCAAGGTCAACACTTTGTGAACAATAGACAAGAGAAAGTGTGAAAAAATTAGAGGTGACAAAGTGAATGTTGGTGAATTTTTCAGGTACTACATCTCGATTTGTTGAATGGGTAAGAGCCTTTGGTCTGATGTTATCAACCTCATTCAAGAGCAGAATCACACAAATGGAATACCCCATGAAAGGCCACTAAGAATGTTCCACAGAAGATCTTATATACAAGCTACAATACAACTACTGCATTGCTGAATACAATACATTGGCCTCAACACAAGAACTTTCAGACAACAAATGAATTGTCACTATTTTGATACCAACCACAACCTTGACGAACCAGTCGCACTTCATGCCCAAATACATTTTGACTCATGTTATGGTACTAGTGTAATACGAGCCTTCCCCAATAGTTGTAATGTTTCCCAGCTTTGTAGGTGGGAACTTGCTCACCAATATATCAAAATCCAACCCCCCACCCTTCCCCTCTCACCCGCCTGGTCATAACCTTAAATAACCATCTCTCCTTTTCTTCCAAGCAGGCCTACTCACAAGAGTAAGTCATTTCTGAATTTTCCTTTTTTTAAAAATTCAATTCCCCAACATTTCCCTGACACCAAAAAATTCCCCGAATTTTCCAGGTTTTTTTCCTGTCTGTACTCAATAAGTATATTAAAAAAAATTCTTGAATAAAAATTAATTCCAATGTTATTTTAGAATTTTTAAATATCTTTAATACCTAAATTGAATATAGGCCTACTTTACTTTAAAAAGATGTACACATACTTAATAGGGACACTTATCAAAACAGTGTACAGGATAGTTTTGATCATAAATCAAGAGTGTTGAAGGAAAAAAAATCACTATGCATAGTGAACAAGTGCCTAATAATTTAGAACCACTTTATAACAATATGACAACATAGTAATGTAATATAAATGAGAAGGAAGTCAACCTGAAAGGAGAGTTAGGTTGGGTCTAGATTAAAAACAAATACATTTCTTAATTAATTTCTTAACACTTCCATCATGTGTAAATGGCAAAGAGATCAAGAGATGGAAGTGTGTGTGAGAAAATGAAAAGAGAAGTTGGTTTATATAAAGGTCTAAACTATCCTTTCAAGATGGCTTACTTTCTGATCACTTACAGAGTTCACACAATGTTTTCATACATAATTTGTAAGTGATATAGTGATGAATAAGATTGAATCCCAAAACGGTCAATTATAGTTAAGAGCGAGGACTCATTTTGGATTGTTTTTCTTCTGAAGAAGCAGCCTGATGTGCTGAAAAAATTACTGAAATGTGTTTTGTTGTATTTTGATTGTAAACCAGCCGACACCTTAAATAAGTCGGTAGTGTGTCTGTCCACTGAATGAAGAGTCCCGGGTTTGATTCCTGACTTGGCCGGATGTTGTGTTTGTTCTAAATTTAAGTTGGTTTGTAAATTGTGTGATGATTTAATCAGTCCGTTCAGAAAGTCCACGTTAAATACCCTAATTAAATTAAAAATAATTTTTAACTTTAAGACATATTTTTTAAGAAAGTGTGTAGGTGTTGCCCTTATATCATATTCTCATTGTTTATTTAATACATGCATTTGGCACAATTTTTTTCCTTTAGTTGTGAGGAAGGAAAATATCTAATTCCCCAACTTAGCTAGGCTAGCTAGCTGGTATGGAAAGAGCCACTTGAAAATTCTTACAACTAAACTAACTCTCTTCTGTGTGATACTAAGGTCCTGAAGAAGTTTGTTTTTTCCTAAAGTTAGTGTTATCAAGTGGTTCCAAGAGTGTGTGGATAAATGTCAACTAGTTCTTAACCAAATTGGTGGGCTGGATCTTTAACTTACTTTTAACTAAATTTTGGCTAGTGGGTTTATTAAAAAACTGTTACCTACCTTGTATAAAACTTGTACCAAAAATATGCCATGTTCTGAGAAGCTTGTACTAACTAGTCTATTAATATTTCCCTGTCATGAAAGAACTGCACTAACATATACAACATAAAATAAATACAATTTGTTCAATTTTATAGGTCCTGAAACTTCATCAGCACAAAAAAGTTGTGATTACATTAAAAGTCATGTTGTGAATTCAATGACAAAAAATAACACAAATGTACTTATATTTAAACACTTAATACTTACTATTTTTAGCAAGTTCCAAAAGTATTGTCAGATCCTCACAAGAAGTAAAGTATACTAAACTCAGATATCAAAGATAAAAATTGAACAGTATAGTAAAAATTGAGTGGGAAAGAAAAACTGATAATTTATACTTTAGATTGCTAGTGTGCTTGATATTATAAAATTATAACACAACTATCAGGGGGGGAAGACCAGAGGTTATCAGTTTACAGTTCTGTTGAAGTTCTATTGCCTTTATACTGATGCCCCAATAACCAGGGCCGCCCAAAGGGCTCAATAGTATATAAGGGGTTTAACGTATAGTAAGACAATGTACAAACACATGTCTCTCATCGTTTCTTCTTACACTTTCACACTCCCCACTTCTTCAAACTTCCACAGTTGCACATTGTTTTGAATTTTCAGAAATACTCCTTTTTCATATGAAAAGATGCATACACACACGCACGCATGCACACACACACACACACGCACACACTCACACAAAAGATATGATATGTGGACCTACGTGCTTCTCTAATAATTTGAAATATAACTGAAAGCTTGCAGTGTTACCAAACTGTGTAACATAATGGCGGCTTGAATAGATAGCTTGCTGAAAAATAGCTTTAGGACTAACAAAGACTGTACTTTAAATAATAATTAAAAACAATAAAATAATAATTTAAAAAATATTACGTACTACCAATATTATTATATTATTATTATTGTTGTTATTATCCCAGATTTAAACCAGGGAGCAGTCTGAATTTGGTTACCCATTGATATGCAAGTTCCCATTGTCCGAGTTGAGAGTTGTTGCAAGTGAATGTAGGGGATTCCTGGGTACTCTGGTGGTGCAGCAGGAGTCAAAAGTCTTTATTGTGGGTGTAAGCAGGGGAAGGTACTGGGTTATTTAGATTTTTGTGGTTGGTATTGAAACGATGATTGTTCATGCATATTCTCAGAGGTCCTGTTATTTTATTATTTTTAATTATTATTATTTTAAGTATAGTCTTCGTTAGTCTTAAGTTATTTTTGGTTATTAATTTTTAAGCAATCTATCCATTCAAGCCTCCATTAAGATGCATAAATTTGGTTATACTGTAAGTTTTCAGTTATATTTAAATTTTTTCAAGAAGCATGTAGTTCCATATAATTTTTTTTTGTGTTTTTAATTTCTCTTCATGTGAAAATGGAATATTTCTGAAAATTCAAAACAATGTACAACTGTGGAAGTTTGAAGAATTGTAAAAGTGTAAGAAGAAATGAAGAGAGAAGTGTGTTTGTTTCTATCTATCCTTTCAGGTTGGCTTCCTTCATTATCACTTAGTTTACATTATTGTACAGTGTTTCTAAACTGTCTTATTACACATTTCCAAGCCATTAGGCTTTATTAAAGGGTTTAAATTTTAACATTACCCTTAAAGGTTTCTAAGTACTCTTAGGAGATTGCAGTTTAACAATTAATACACTTTTTCCTATCACCAGAGCTATGCATATTATTAATAAAAAATTTAATTTTATAAATACATTTAATGACAATCGATTAAGTCCACAAACAAACATTTGTCAAATTATCAAGCTTTCTTTCCCACTTTTATCAAGATGTTATAACTATAACACAACAAATGTACCATCATCATTCAAAGGGCTGAACTAGCTTCATTGATTTCTTTGACTTTGCTGCTACTGCTGCAACCATTTGTGTTCTCCTTATCTTTGTGTCGTTCTTTTTTAGACTTCTTTCGACGCTTGGAAGACCCACTTCCTTTAGGTGAACGCTCTAAAAGAAAAAGAGCTTCATGGAAATCGTCTGAGCTAAGATTACTTTCTTGAACATGTAAAACTGAACTTAGTGCACCATCAGTAGATGATTTTGGAAAACGAAACATTTCTCTCTCGCGTTCAGGCTCACTTGCTGATTTTGATTTTGAGGAAGTGGAAGAAGTGCCATTCACGTGACCCACAGTAGCAGATACTCCAATCATGTTTCCATTGATTGGGGTGAGTATTGGCGAGGGGGCTGTGGATCGAGGACTTGAAACACTGGCTGGAGATGCAGGAGGGGACAAAAGAGGAGGAGGAGGAGGGGTAGTGAGCATGTTACTACTTGAAGAAGGCGAGGCCACTTTTATGGGTGAAGTTGTTCGAACTAAAGTAGTCTGTGGCTCAGAGGTAGAAGCTAGAGTTGTATTTAATGAAGCACTTGAAGACCCCAACATCGCTGGGGCTACCGAAGGTGGTGTAGGGACAGTGAGACTTGATGAACGAGACTGCCGTCCAACCACACTTGAGCTAGTTACTACAGTAGCTATGGCAGCGGGAGAGCGTGGTTCAGGAGTCCTACTGATGGAAACACCACTGATAAATAAGGTTGGGGATTTGGGTATGCCGGTTTCAGACTCGTACTCATTGGAACTATCTGTTTCTAGATGACGATTGTTACCTTGACCACAAGAACCAGGTCCATTGGGAGACTTGCAAATTCGAATACGAAGACCCCCTGAGCCAGACGCTTTACCACCCGCTGCTTTAAAAGCTTTGCGATGTTCTTCTAACAAAGAACTAGTTAAAGATGATTTATCAAGCATTGAGACATGTGAAGATGAAGTTAAACACAACATGTTAGCACCTAAGTCTTTATGTAAAAGAGATTCCTTTTTCATTTCTTCTTTTGTTTCATCCTCAAAACCTATTGGAGTCTTTTTGCTGGCAATCACTACACTTTTATGAAAAACATGTTCAGATAATTTGTCCAAAGAACTAGACATAATGGCGCTATCATCTATGAAAGATTTGCTGTCATCATCTTCAGTCGTCGTGCCCAGAATACCACATACTTCTAGATCAGCATTTAAAGAATCTGATGTAGTAGTTGTATCTTCAACTGAGGACTGACCTCCATAATAGATGCTGGCACCATCTTCAGAGTTCGCTGTGGAGGTTTCGCCCCCAGCATTGCTGTTACTACCCCCACTGTGATGATGTAGGTGTAGAAAGTGACGTCCTGACATTGCTTTACTTGAGGCAGGAAGTGCAAGAATTCGTTTTACAATATCTTCTGGTTTTTCTTCATGCTGACTGCTGTGATCCGAGTCCAAATGATACCTTGGTTCGTCACCATTTGCTCCTCCATCGTGCTGTTGGCTACGGCGGCCACGAGTACACAAGTCCCCAGTAGAATGGGAGCGTTTTAATAATCTTGAGTCCGCCTCATCATACTCATCAATATCATTAAAACAACCATTCTCATGTATGTCACCAATTTCAAATCTGCCATCTTCAGCCACACAAGGTTTGAAGCCACATCCAATCAGTTCCTTATCTGCTAGAGTCTTACTAAGGCCACAGCCCCAGACCACTTCACTCGAGTCACTGTGCTCCTCAGGGGAAAACATATTAATTCCAGAGTTGAAGTTTTTCAAATCAATCTGACGACCAGCCAAACTCTTTAGAAAGTAATCAACAGTCAAGTCTGCATTTGTCTTGTGGTATGCTGGAGAAGCCATGTCCGAGCTGTCGTCATTGGCGATCAGATTATCTCCACCAGCAATGATGGTGGTTTGAATTTGTGGAATGAGAGATGCGTCACTGATTGCTGTCGCAGAGTGCAACATTGCCACTCTTTTGGTAGATTCTTGTAATGAAAGCTGTATCGCTAATTTCATCTGTTGATCATCCATTACTGTAAGGAAAAATAAATTAACATTTTATTTAATCATCAGTACAGTATTTAGTATAGCATGATAAGATACTTTAATTCACTATAACAGATAAAACTATACAAATCAAAGATTATGGAAACTAATTGCTGATGCATCAATTAGTTGGATCAATAATCACAATGACTAATTAATAGACACCAAAATTAACGAGACTTGAGAATATTAAAATGGATATTAAATCATATTTAAAGTACATTGTAGCATTTTTGGATTCATAATACATGTGCTAAATCAAACCAAATTGAAGTTTTTCGAGAAATTTATTATTTACCTTTTAAATGCGAATCATGGTTAATTTTTTTAATTTATATTTAATTTAAAGAAAAGATTCATAGTAAGTTTAGTTTCCTCAATCAAAGAACATTGGTATAAGATATATTTAAACCAGTTATTAAAACAGTCATATCGTGACTAAATATGGAAAAAAAGCCTAAGAAAGCAATATGAATCGGTTTTTTTTACATCTTATATTTGATTTGTTAGAGTTAGACATCTAAAATATTAGCTGTAGTTATTCTATTTGTTGTACTATGGCACTTAAAATAAAAGTTGATTCAAATAGTACTATTTTTAAACAAAATTTAATATTTTATTTGGAAACTTTTTATAGGAAAATTCATCTTTTTTTATTTAATGAAATAATAATAATAACAACATTAATAAAAGTAATTAACAATAACTGTTTCTAGCCTGTGGCAAGGTCAATTTAGTAAAATGCCTTCATCTTCCTCTACCCTTCCACCTTTAATTTCTTCCATTCTTCTCCTCTCACTTGAACACTTTATGTCATCTGCTCCTCCCATCTCTTTCTTGGCCTCCCTTGGGGTCTTTTTCCTACATATTCATTTCTAACATTTTCTTTGGCATCCTTTCTTTTTCCCTCCTCATTACATGCCCATACCATCTCACTCTTGCTTCCTCTACTATCTCATGTACTTCCACTCTTTCCTGGCTTATTTAATTTCTTATCCTGTTTCTCCTCGTGATATCTAACATGCTTCTCACAAACTTCATTCCCATGACCTCCAATTTCCTAGTCTCTCTTACATTCAATGTCCATGTTTTTACTACATATGTGACAATAAGAACAAAGTACGCCTTGTACAATATTTCCTTACATTTCAAGGGCACTTCTCTTCTCAATAGCAGGTCTCTTACACCTTTAGAACAACTCTCCTCGTTGTCCTTCTCTCATTACATCTTCTCTACTACCACCTTTCACCTCAACCACACATTCAAGGTATTTTACATTCTGCACTTTTCTCAGCTCTACTCCATCCAACCTTATAGCTTTATTAGACCTTACCCCGCTCCTTGTCATTACCATCACTTCACACATTGCCGTGCTAAATTTCACTCCACTCTCTTTCACTTGCTTATTACATTCTTGTAGTTGTTTCTGTAATTTCTTTGAGGTGGTGTACCCACACTTGCATGGATAGTATGGGGAAACCATTTAGAAAAAAACACCCTTAGTACACCCGGCCAGGATTGAACTACAATCTTCCTGTCATCAGCAGTCTAGTCTCTTGCGAGTGATGCCTTAGACCATGTGACCACCAAAGCAGGTTTTAATAATATTATAACTTTTACAAGTCTTACCATATTAGTTTAGAAATCAACATACTTTTAATCTAAAATTATTCTAAAGCGTAGTTTTAAAATTTCCCGTTCCAATCCAAAATCCCGATATTTTGACTCATTTCCCGTACAGAAATAAAAAAGTTATTCCCGTCCATTCCTAATTAATAGCCCCCATTTACGACTCATCTTATTAGCATCAGTATACCTCTACAAATTTTTGTTTTTACAGAAACTTTAAAACTTTAACACAAATGAACCAACACTACTTGAAAACCATTATCCCCTCATACTTTAAATGCTTTTACAACAGCTGAAGATCAAATTTAATTTAAACTGTGATTTTATTATAAGAAGACTGTTTCTGCGCCTAGTGGTCAGATTTCCTGGCTACAGATACAGAAGTCCTGGGTTCAATCCCTGGTGCTTCAATTATTGGTCTGGAATGGGGTCAAACTCAGCCTCGTGAGGACAAATGAGGAGCTACTTGAATAAATATGTACAGCTCTGATATAGAAAACTGATTAACTGCCAGAGGGCTCGTTGTGCTGACCACAGGACCCTCTATCCGCTAATGTTAGCACTATCATCACTAACGGAGGCGGCTGCTCGGCCGCAAGCTTACACCATGGAGTATTTTTTAAATAGAAGAATTAATTGATTGATAAGTATTTTAAGTTTAATGACCCATATAGCTTTATTTGAATAATAAATTGGTGAAGTAAAAGTGTATCGCAAAAAAATTAACTTTGAAAAATTATATTGTTAACAAAATTACTTAGTGTAACCAAATTTAAAAATAATTATAAAAACATTACTTGCAATATTGATCTAAATGGTTTGTGAGTAAAATATTTGTGTGTTCCTCATGTTGAAACTCACCTAGAGTAGTGCTGGCAACACTGGAGCTAGGCTGACTGCTGTTCTCTGAAGTCTTGCTTTCCTCTTCTGCTGCCTTTTGCCTTTTCTTCATCTCATCCTCAATCATCTGCAGTCGGGACATTTCTAAAGC
Organism: Timema bartmani; assembly: GCA_902151455.1. Taxonomy (NCBI): domain Eukaryota; kingdom Metazoa; phylum Arthropoda; class Insecta; order Phasmatodea; family Timematidae; genus Timema; species Timema bartmani. The sequence goes on along the minus strand of CABFWB010002298.1, from coordinate 5,891 downwards.
TATCACAAGATCCATGTTGTGGTCTGTAGTAACATTTACTCTGTAAACTAAAAGAAAAAATTGAATACATATTTAAAGCCGTACTAAGAAGATCTCAGTGTGGAGTTTCACTTCTCACTATAGGCTCGGAAGTAAAGAAAGTAAACTAAACCTAATTAATTGGTTTAACTTCAGAAAACTACTTGTTACATTTGAAATTAACTTTTAAGTCAAGACTTGACATAGAACATGGGCTGTGAAGTTGGTACGCCAAGTCTTCAACTCAAATTCCTTTACTTTTAGACTGTTCGACTCTGCCTTCTTCATAAATGTCTAAAATACATTAATTAGTAGTAAAAAATTTACTGCAATAAAACTATCCTATACAGATTACATCATGGGAAGCGTCTTTGGCATTGTGAATATATATATTTGAATAAATTTGTCAGTCAAAGTTAGAATTATTGCTGCTAATGAATAAAAAAAGTATAAAATTAAAATTATATATTTACAATATATTGCTATAATATTATAAGTTTTTATTTTGAAGTCGGAGTTGGTACATTTTTACCTACTCTACCCAAAATCGCTTCCGACTCCGTGACTTCCACTACATAACCCTACATAAAGCGCCACAGTGATTTAAGCATTTCACATTGCATGAATGCATTATGAAGCTGAACACAAGAATCAATTCACAGAACCCATGGGTTAGTTTATTAAAATCATTAATATGACCTGGATCATGCATGAGTGCTGCCCTCTATACAAAAATATACTGTCCAACTAACAGTAAAAATGTCAACATGGGATGAAGTGGCTATGCTTCTAATGTCTGTTTGGACTGCAGCTGTTCACATGGTTCACAGAGAGATGAGTTAAAAGATTAATGATTTTTAGTATGTACACATCTGTTTACCATGAATGGTAGCAGTCTTACCTTGATGGACTTCACTATGACCCTAGCTTATAATATATATCGTAGTGGAATAATACAAGTTAAGCTTGCAATGTATTGGATAATTTTGTAATTTAAAATAAATAATTTTTTGACATCGTCTTGCCCCATGATTGGGAGACATATGTATTATATAAAAAAAGTATCTCTTATTTAGCGCCCCCGATTGGGAGATATATGTAATAAATGGAAAAAGCACCTCTTATTCAGCCTTGCGGAAGGAAGACATGTAATATATAGGAAAATGTTGCCTTCATTTCGGGGTTCTTGTCATTCGTTAGCGCCAAGGAAGGGGGTCATTTTTTGTGTTGCAGTTGTTTTTGTTGAATTATGGCCTCTTCTACCCATAAATTAATAAGCCCGGCAATTGAGCTCCATAATGTAGAATTACTAAAACGTTTTCTGTACAAGGTAGTGGAACATTGTTTCAAAACAATGAGAGGATGTTATTACCAGTTCAAATGTATATAAGCGTTTAATTTTTTAAATAAATATTACATGAAGAAAAAATAGGTCTGATGAACCTACAGATGTACTATAGTTTAAATAACTATCAAACCCGCTTCGGTGGCCGCATGGTCTAAGGCGCTACTCCCACAGTAAACTAGAATGTCGATAATGGTGAGATTGAGGCTCGAATCTTGCTCGGATGTACTTAGGGTGGTTTTCCACTTACCCTCCACACATATTCAGGTACATTTCCTAATAATCTAACATTCCTCATACCTAAAACCATTAGTATAATTAGTACATAAGCGTCTAGCCTAAATAAGTAGTAAGGCGATGTTAAAAAAACATTCAAATGACCACTACATTGTTAAAAACAAGAAAAAACGCTACCACATCTGACACAATATGCTTGGTAATTCTGATGCAAGAGTTAGATAGTGAGCAAAATAACCATGCGCAAGACCCACATACATGTGTTTTAATTGATAAATAGATTCTGAGGCTCAACATTGTTAAAAAAAGAAACAGGACCACCTCAAACACATCTGGCCTGCTTGAAAACTATATTCATAGTCTAGAATTATAAAAATGCTACAATCTTCCTTGTAGCACTTCTCCCACCACTGAAGTATTGGCATTACCACCATTCTTTCAACCAATGATCGGGCTTGTAATTTGTCATATGACTCAATCAAAAAATTTCAATGAGCTTGTCATGAGTAAATAAATGGGTAAACAAACTGTTATGACTTAAAAACATCTGCCTTAGGAAGCTCAAATGATCTCTGCACTTGCAAATGTGTAGAAGCAGGGTCACTTACCAGGTCGAATCCCAGACTTGCTGGAGGCAGATAAGACAGACCTATGTGTTACCATCCCACACAAAAAGAGACTTGCAACACAAAGTAAACAGGTATATATATTAGTAAAACATAATGATTTGTTAGTTTGGAAAATAAAGGGTTTAAAAAGAGTAATATTTATAAGGAGTTGAAATTGACAAGCCAATAAATTTGTCAAGCCTGAGGTTGAAGAGACAACTTTTTGAGTATTCACAAGAGCCCTAAAATAAAGCAAAACACAATTATACTGCCAATTTCTGTATTTGGAATTCTCACCATCATCTTGATTACCAAGTCTGGCAGAGCGACTACACTTTAAGCTGCAGTAGTCATGAATGGCAGAAGTGCGAGGATTGCGCGCTCGAGGTCGAGCACATCCAGTTCTACTGCACTCCCCTAACAAGTTGACAGCCAGAGTGTGATTCACATCAGAGTCCTGACCACATACAACATACAACAAATGAGCAGAATGCAACACGAGTAAACATTTAAACATTGCTAAGGATGGGCCCTCGAATCCTTCAAATCATTCGAGTCCCTCAAATTCATAAGGATATTCTAGATTTGAGGATTTGCGAAAATTTCAAATTTAAGATTAATTTTTTTTAAAAGTGAAATTTGTTTTAGAGTTCTAATACTGCTTAATGATGGTTCAGAGCAAGTTATAATTATAGGATTAACTTAACTACCAGGCACCAGACCAGTAATTTATAGGGGTGGCCTGTATTCCAAAACAAATTTATCCATTCTAGAGAGTGAGGCAGGAAAAGCCCTTTCCCCAGCAAGGGCTCGGCTGGGAAATAAAGTGCTTATTGTTCCAGCAGGTAATGCTGATTCGATCTATATTGTACAGTCTTCTTGGCTCTGTAACAAACTCAGAGGAAGTGGTGTGCATGGTGTGGTGTGTGGGGAGGGGGGACAAATTGGGAGGCAGTGACTCATTGTGCTCCTTCTATCAACATTTATTTGTTAGGTTCAGCTAATGAAGAAGCTTCAAAGATTTAGAGCAGGGCTGGTTGTCCAACTAGAAGTTAGCTAAGGGCCTTATTTTATATTCCTAGATAGTGTGGGGGCCACACACAAGGAAATTAGACCTATACAGTATCAACAATGTGTTGTTTTTAATTGAGACGCTTGCCAGATTTTGGTACTCTCTTTCTTAAGTGTACGCTATTTTAAATTTTCAGAAAAATTAAACAGACGAATGTTACATAATAGGCCTATGGATGAATAACTAATATATTATATTAAAAGTATTATAATAATCAATATACAGTACAGTATAGCAAATAATACATATAATAAATTTTACACATGTTTGAAGAACTCTTAAATGATGGTTTTCTTTTAACTTTACTAACGTGTTGCGGGCCCCATGGGGCCCATGGGCCACCAGTTGAACAGGCCTTATTTAGAGGACTTATATATATTACTCTCTACCATATTTTGGGGCTTGTGAATAAGGGGGGAGGAAGTAGCTTGCCAAGGTCATCTATTTATGAGTACAACATGAGAGAGAGCTTAAAAGATATAAATAAGGACAGATATATTCTACTTTACCATATTTTGGAGTGTGGAAATGAAGGGGAGGGGTGAGTTTGTAGGAAACAGCAAGTAAAGATTACATGGGTGTTAAACTAAAGAACCTTTAAGGCGTGTTGATTCCATATAATATTTAGAGGATCTTCAAACAGAGAGAAGTTTTATAGGGCTTCAAACAAAGAGAAGTTTTAAGGGGTTTCAAACCTAAAGGACATTTAAGAAGGGTAAATAATTATTTTCTCACTCTTCTAATACTTAAATGTAAAACACAATTTTCAAAAGAGATTAACTAATAAAAATAATTTTAATCAATAAAGTATTAAGATTAACTATTAAATTTGTATCCATCAATATTTGTTTAAAATTTTGCTAAATGATTCGATAAAAAATGCTCTTCGCACACCCCTATTTATATTATCATGTTTTATGATGCTAGTTTATTATTTTTATTACGTTTAATAATGTCAAAGCTTTTACAAGTCTTACCATTGTAGTTTAAAATTCAATATTTATTTTAAATCCAAAATTATTCTAAACCATCATTTTTATAATTTTTGTTCCTGTCCCAATACCGATATTTTGACCTATTTCCCATTCCCATATAAAAATGTCGTTCACGTACATCCCTATTTATTTAACATTTAACTGAATGTATAAATGTTATAAGAAATAATCCTTATGTTCATAATAATTCCAAGATTTGGATTCGGATTCAAGATTCATGATTCAAAGATAAAATGAAAATTTGGATTAATAAAATAGTGGATATGTTCAACTTTAAACGTCAAACTATGACTTTGCTTAACAAAAATGTGGTTGCAATCACTCGGGAAGAGGTGTAATGAATTACAGGAGAATAATACTGGTGTGCCATTGTACAAACATAAATGAGAAGATACCTGAAAAGAGAATAGGAAAGAAAATGGAAGAAAGGTGAAGAGAGGAACAGCATGGATTTAGGGAACAGAGGTATAAATTTGTGGATAAGGCATGTGATAGTGCGGAGGACTGGAAAGTGATATAAGAGGCTGGAGAGGAAAGAGGAGTTGTAATGAGAGTAAAGAATATGTATGAGGATAACATGAGTTTTGTTAAGGCAGAGAAGGGGTGGAAGAGTGGTTCCAAATAAAAATAGAGTTATGCAGGGGAGTGCTTTATCACCACCACTATTTACAATATATATTTGGAAGAAGATATAAAAAGGTGGATAGAAAACATAAAAGGGAACAAACAAAATATGGCTGTTACAATGAAAAGCAGAACACAGTTCACAATTTACAATGCTACCACTGGATAAAGAGGTATTGGCTGTATCTTTAAGAAAATCGATTGTCACCATCCGATCCCTTGACCTAGGTTTCATTCTATCAAAACTCATCAGGGCGGAGTGTGAAATGTGCAACACAACTTCCTAAAAGAGGAAGTTGTGTTGCGGATTTCCTATTCCTCCCTGATAAATTTTGATAGAGTGAAACCTAGGTATTTTAGGAAGTTAAGTTGTGCATTTTGTGGTTATAATCCTGGCTCATGACAAGTGGTTCCAAATTAATAATATGAGATTTTAAGAGCTTAAACATGTTATATATATATAAAACACTAATGTACCTCCTCATCTGAATCAAAGTCCGGCCAGTCATAAATAGCACTGAGGTTGGTGTGACGGCCTTGTGCATCCTTTACCCACGGGTTATTGTGATCTAGATCCCTTAAGGAAGCTGCTATTGCATGTGACATCTGCTCCTGTAAAATAGGCAAAATCAAATACTAAGGAGGCTACTTCTCATGAACCGTGTTTTCACAAAATATGTGAGAAGTACAAAATAATCATTCTTATGTATTTTAAAATTTATGAAATAAAACAAAGGTATTTTTATGCTAAATTCCAAGTTTTCATACAAATTATCTTATTTTAAAACAAAATTTGTGTTTATTATTCAATAGTTTATGTAAATAATTGTGCTATTTCTTTTAATTTTTAGAACGGGTGGGCACCATTACATTGCATGTCCATTACATCGCATGGCCATTACATCGCGTTTTGGTACAAATACATTGCAGGTCCATCACATCGCATTTCCCCCTCCTCTCTACACACAGCTAACCCTACTCTGACGTACAAC
>CABFWB010002297.1:85798-98626 GCA_902151455.1 Timema bartmani | reverse complement strand
TGACAAAGTAAAGGGGGTTAAGGGGGGGGAGGAGAGAAATGGGTGTGGACAAGGAATGCATAGTAGGAATTTGTGGGAGAAAAGGAAAGTATAGTCTTGAAGATGAAAAATGCAGGAGTAAATTGGAGGAAGGCAGAAAATAGCTGTTTTCCTAGGAGATAGTGACGTCGGGAAAAAGTTGGTAGGACTGGCAGGGTTTTTGGGATGGGGTGGGTTGTGGGAGTAGAATATATGATGTACCGGAAGAAAGAACTTATAGTGGGCGAGGGACATGTTAATAATATCAAACACTTAAATGGTTATCATTGTAATTCATTGCACTTGTGTCATCAAACTGTATTTTTTAAACTATTAACCTTCATTGCTGTGGAACAGGGTGGTTTGAAATTACTTCATCTTAGTTGAATGAAAACTATTCGAGCAACGATACAGTCCAATTTAAATAAGAAGGGCCTTTAATGACACACAAACTTTTTTGTGACCAAATTGATAACATTTTACTAATACTATTAGTTCTATTTTATAAGTGTTGATAATATCTGTCAAAAGTGACAGCTAGAAATAACATTACTTGACGTATGAATACGCGAAAGAATATATAATAATATCTAGCTATCAGATAAGACCCTTTGTATGAAGATTTGACTCATACACTCTTTGATATCGTTCTTCCAGCTTCGTAAACTATCTTATATAATGTTCTATACAATTTAGGCTTTAGTTTCGCCTCGTTTCACCTTCGCTAATTATGGCAAACACTTAAATCACGTATGCTACATGAGGATTTCTTAACACCAATTACTTGAACGCCTTTTTTTTCATCTTCATAAGTCACTTTTTTATATTGACCAAGGCAATTAATATGGTGTTACTTCGTCGAACAGAGTTTCTGTGTAAACCCAAAACTCAAACAAGTTTCTGAAGCAACTTTCTACTTTTGAGTATGTAATTAAAAGGTGTTGTTTTTTTTTTCTCTTAATGAACGATAATTTCTTCTTCAAATACACAAGTCAAGCTATTCTATTTTTTTCCCCCACAGCGATTAGATCGTTGTTGGGTTTTTGCTTTAAACTATTTGCTTTTTTTTCAGAGGGGGGAAATAAACTTATTTTCTATTTGCTTATTTGGTTAAAGACAGTGAGTTGGTAATGAGGTTATAATTAATTTGGCCTCTTCCCTTTTGCGTGTGTGTGTCTCGTCCAAAAGTGGGACTCGGGTCCAACAGCGCATGCGCCGGGGGGCCGTCCAATAGAGCACAGAGTCTGTCACGAGGTGCGAGCTCTCATTTGCTGTAATGATCACGTTGCTCTTTAGAAACTGCGCACTATGTTCATTAGCATTTACCCCCCTCCCACCACCTATTTGAATTTTCAATGAGAGCTTGTGACACAAATTATGGCTTAAATCTCAGTCAGTCGCGCGTCGGCTATTTACACGGAAAGGGGGGAGGGGGGGGTGATTCCGCGAGACACTAATACCCTACTTTTTACAACATGCCTAATTAGTTTGGTTATAACATTTGTAGTAATTAAGCTTAAATCACTCTCTTGTTAGAAGACTAGACTGCCAATGACAGGGAGATCGGGATTCGAATCTCGGTCGTATATACAGAGGGTTGGTTTTACAATATGGTTTTTCACTCTCCCTCCACGCAAATGTGGGTATATTTACTATCACATTAAACCTTTTTCATTCCTAACTCATTATCCTAATTAGTACATATATGTGTATAACCTGAACAGGTATTAAGGTGCGGTGCTAAAAAAACACCTACGTGAATATAAGAGAGAGAGAGAGATGCGAAGACCACTTTTTAATTTTAAAGCGAAGTTGAAGCGAAGCTTGGATCATGCGAAGCGAAGTCCAAGTAGAAGATAGGGTTTTTGTTGTTGTTACATAAGTGACGAATATAACAGTAACTTTCCTTACCAAGTTCATCGAGGTAAACAGAAAGGCTTACAGAAAATAAACAAAGCACACAAAGAGATGTTATGCTGACATCTGAATTTTTTTCTTTGTGTATCTTTGTGGTTTTAATGGTTAATGTGCCTGGCTGCATATCCAGAGGTCCCGGGTTCGATCCCCGACGCTTTCAGGTTTTTCTGTGTAGCAGTGGGTCTGGGACGCGGTCAACTCAGCCTCGTGAGGACAAATGAGGAGCTACTTGTATGAAAAAGCCGCGGCTCCGGTTTAGAAAACTGAGGTTAATGGCTGGAGGGATCGTTGTGCTGACCACATGACACCTTCTATCCATAAATGTTGGTACTATATTTGCCAACACGCGGCGTCAGCTCCGTTGGTATAGTTCGATTGCGGACTGATGCCACGGAGGTTTAAAAAATAGTTATAGGTTATTTATTCAATAGTTGGTGTCAAAATACTTCTAAAAATGATCTAGTAAGTAAGTAATACGTGGTGCTAATAATAATAATAATAATAATAATAATAATAATAATAATAATAATAATAATAATAATAGTAATAATAATANTAATAATAATAATAATAATAATAATAATGGTGAAAATTGTGTACAGGTACGTCCACTATAAAACAATATAACGCAATCACACCTTAGGATAATTTTAAGCAAATTACTACATAAATTTAGTTTATAAACTTTTACTAGTCATTACGAAACATAAAATAACTTAATCTAAATCTGAAAATTACTTGAGCCTCATTTTCTAACCCACGGACTCGTATATTCAAATTATTAGAACTTCCAGATGATCTACAGACTTGAAATGCTAAAATCAACCTACATAAAGTACTTTTTTATTATATACGGTATATAACGAGAGAGATTTTATGTGAGCTTATTATACTTTACATTTTATATAATTATATTTACAAACATTCATAAAATTATTCGTTTTATTTTTTAAATATGTTTCCAATTAACAACCATTACTCAAATATAACATCAAAATGCTTGGATGAATAAATAGTATTTAATACTTTCTTCTTCTTACATGTGTTAAAAAAGTATAGATACGAACTTAAATCATATAAAATTAATGCAAATAACGTGAATAGGTAGTAAAACGCGGTGTTAATATATATAAATAAATAAATTATAAATTTCATTATAATAGCTTACAAAAAAATAAACAACTTATTTCCCATGCCAACAAAATCATCAAATTAAAACACTGTGATTTATAAAGTAAATTCAGAAATCAAGTAAGATATTCTTTAAATATATATGTATCTACGTGCAAATGAAAACATAAATCTGTAGGAGGGTTATCGAATATGTTTTTCTTCTCTGGTTGCTTGTCAATGAACTGCGATGTGTGAACGGGTTTCAATCGAAAGTAAGTCCGTTGTTGTCTTTCTGAAGTTGTCAATCCTGTTTCGAACATTACCGCTCGCTCGACATTTGTGTATGTCAGCATACACTGTATTAGTTGTGTTGCGATGTATAGTCGCTCACAGAACTATCTCCTCTTGGTTAAGAGTCCGTCTTCACTACACGGATAACAGTAATACAGCTCAAACCAGACGACGCATTGTGGTGCGGTTTTCTGTATTATTCTTTTAGAAAACAGTGAGAATGAGACCTGTGAAAAAGTTAGAAAAATAATTTACAACAAAATTTAAATAGAAATATTTTTTAAAAATGAAAAAAAATCTACTTAACTGATCCGAAGGTCAATGCTATCAAGTGAAGAGTGTTAAGTTAAACCACGCTCCATTGTGATTCCTGAGTCTAGTGTAGGGACACAGCGGTCTATCTGAAGTCATGACAGTTTAACTGAAGTCATTATGGCTTAACTGAATTCATATGGACTTTAATAAATCCACGATGGCTCGACTGAAGTCATGATGGTTTACTGATGGCACGACTGAAGTCATGATGAAATTACTGCAGTCACGATTGTACGATTGAAATCAAGATGGCATGACAAAATTCACGATGACACGACTAAAGTCACGATGGAACGACTGAAGTTATGATTCCACGACTTAAGTCCAATGGTTTACTGATGGCACGATGGCACGACTCAAGTCACGATGGCATGACTGAAGTCACGATAGAACGACCGAAGTCATGATGACACGACTGAAGTCACGATGGTTTACTGATGGCACGATGGCACGATTGAAGTCATGATGATGCGCGCTGAGAACACATATTATCCAAGTCGCTCCCAGGTTTTGCACATATCCAGTAAATTATATTATGCTCGTGTTCCAGTTCAGTAGTACTCTCTCCATAACCAGATCCCACTCCTGACTGTTTGCCAAACATAGAAAGGGAGCAGACCCATAACAACCGACTGTACGAAAACTCCTCGGACCTGATCCGTCATACGCCACTGAACAGAGACCCGTGTGGTGATGATATGCTACATACTGCGCCGTCACGTGTTCACCTGGGACATGAATGGCTCGAGAACGTCGTCTTCTTGACGGAGTCGTTCCTGGTCGGACTGAACATCATCTACTAAGAGGTTGATTGACAGGGGGGAGTGCAGTTTAGCGGGTCACCAACACGGAGACGATACTGGGATAGCTTGGTAATGAGTTCTACCTAATTAGTATCAAGTATAAATTAGTAGGAGGGTGCGAAGGTCACTTTTTTTATAAAGCAAAGCGAAGCTTCAAACAAAGTCGAACGAGAAGAAACCGTTTTTGTGGTCGGCACGTACCAAAAATTGTTTAATCTCGTTCGACTTTGTTTGAAGCTTCGCCTTGCATTATAAAACAGTGATATTCGCACCCTCCTGCCATGTGATTAGCACAACGAACTCTCCAACCATTAATCTCACTTTTCCAGACCGGGGCTGCTACTTATTTATTCAAATAGTTCCTCATTTGTCCCCACGAGGCTGAGTTTACCCCGTATCACACCACACTGTTTCACTGAAAAATGTGTATGCGCCTAAGATCGAACTCTGGATTTCCGTATCCGTAGACACGAACTCTGACCATTAGACTACAAAGGCGGTTGTTGTCACACAATACTACTTTTGATTAGTAAATTATCCACTTGGCGCATCTAGGTAAATATAAAGGTAAAGAACAAAGTGCATCATTCTATTTTATCCTAACATATCTACATTTAAAGTACATCATCTTCTTCTACAAACATTGGTTGAAATTGTTATTATTTGCTTATTAAAACTATATCACAATGCACCCGCCTCGGTGGCGTAGTTGGCTAACGCGCCAGTCGTGTTGAGCCAAACCACCGAGGACGGGGAGATCGAGGTTCGAATCTCGGTCGGGTGAACTGGGGGGGGGTGTTTCCTAAATGGTTTTCCACTCTCCCTCCACGCAAATGCGGGTTCACTTCCTCTGAATTCAACCTTCCCAATTCCTCATCCATTAGTGTAATTAGTACTTAAGCGTATAACCCAAATGGGTAGTAAGACGCGGTAATAATAATAATAATAATAATAATAATAATAATAATAATATATCACAAAGGATTTTTGCTTCGTGGTTGTGGCAATAAGAGAGATTATATTACATAAAATAATAAATTAAATACTATGGCCTATATTCACACTTGTATCTTCTTATAAATGGCCACCAACATAAATAAATGTTTTTTTTATAATTTGGATAAAGATCCATACAAAATATTATTTTCAAAATCAACACATGCACACTAACACAACCGAAAACGGTTCGTATTGACGTCGTCAAAGGCCCTTATTTAGTCTGGTCTGGTTTGCCATCTTAATTTATAAAGAGAATGCAGCCTTTTAGAATATATCGTTGGTAAATCATTTTTAAGTGAACCACAGACGCCGCTTCAACAAATAGGAAACATCCAAACCATAATTTTCAAATATTCGTGTTTGAATAATGTAAAAAAAGGTTAAAAGATAGAAACAATTGTAAACGAATTGTTTGTTGTAAAAGTTTTGATCGCCAGACGTGTCTGGCGAATGAATACATGCCAACTTTTCTTAACTGTCACTTACCTACACTCCTACCGTAGTTAGGATGTATCCATGTCTACGTTGTGGATTTCATTTAATCACTAGTCAATGTTGTTGACCATGGGAATCTTGGGGTAAAAGTGCTTGCCTCAGACTCGATGATCGTGGGTTCAAACCCATCCGGTATCGACGTATTTTTCTTGAGCGATAAAAATCCGTAGCACAACTTCCTTCTGAGGGAAACGTCAAGCCGTTGGTCCCATATTGATTGTGGTATGTAAAAGAACCCTAGAAGGTATGTGAAAATACCTTTCCCGGAAAAATTTGTGGGTCCTTTCGCTCTCACTCGTAGACATTCTCGTGTGCTGGTATAATAACTCGGTACAGAAACTGCACATTTTACCTCAAATAAATAAATTAATTGATTAAAAAACTGGTTAGTGTTCAAATACTGCTGTTATACAGTTATACAGCTGTTATAAAAATGATTATTGAATATTGAAATATGTGAGATATTTTGAAATATTTCAAATCTGTTCATAGTATATTGAAACTTTCTTCTTCCTTCGAAATGTATCTTATATGCGAAGGTTATTGTGGGTGTTGAAGTTGAAGCGAAGGAGATTTGGCCTTCGACTTCGACATTTCGACACTTTCGTTGATCTCCCTACAAACTGGTAGGTATGTGTGTGGCGGAGGAGGGGGTTGTACTCATAATCCGAGTCTTGATGTTAGAATAAAATAAAATAAATTAAAAAAATGACATACCTGGACAAGAGAAACGAACCCGCGGACCTTTGGTTGCGTGTGTCAATGCTCTACCACTGAACCATCCAAGTTCTTCGAGCATTTAGGGCCACCTTTATTTAGTTGTAAGCATCAATTCTTGATAAACCCCCCTCCCCCTTCACCACGTGGCTTCATACCTGTCCGGGTTATACGGATTTAACTTCACTAATTTAATTAATATTCTTTGAATTGAAAAATGATACCTGGACATGGAAATCGAACCCGAGACCTTTAGCTTAGTACGCTAATGCTCTATTGGCGTAATAAACCCAAGGTCCAGGGTTTGATTCCCGTGCCCAGGGTCCTTCTTCAATTCAAATAATATTATATTTAGATGCGACTATAACAGTAATAATAAAATATAATGGTTTTTCTATTTAATCAATTACACTAATTAAGTAAAAATGAGGAAGATAGAATTTATGAAGAAAGAGATAACATTTAGTAATAGCTACCCTCAACCGCCTCTCTGGGCTAGTGGTCAGTACTCCTGGAAACTCGTGAGAACACATGAGGTACTACTTGATTGAAAAAGTAACGGCTGGAGGGCTTGCTCTGCTGACCACATGACACCCTCTATATCCCCAAATGTTAGCACTATTATCGCTAATGGTGGGGGGCGGCCGCTCGGTCGGTGTAGGTAGCTCGATCGCTGGCTCGATCCATTAATAACTACCCCCAGTAAATCCGGCCCGGATTCTAGTACAGGACTCTTCGTCATCAGTAAACCAGTGTTGAACCTGGCGTTTAGTCGGCGTGCCCACTTATGCGGGTCTTTGGACTATTAGATGTCCAGCTGATTGTTTTTCAGGTATCCCTGCCAAGATTTTTTGATATCAATGATAGGGCCTAGCTTGTGTACAGGGAAAGAGAAACTGGTTTTTGAAAATAACCGCCTTCGTCCAAACGTTGCTTGATGGAATCTTAAACATTCTCTTTCATCAGTCGAGTAATTTGGGTTTGTTTGCTTTGTTATTTTACTTTTGAAAAACTGGCTTTCCGAATAGTTTATTCTGTTCTTGACTCATACTGAAAACTTAAAGTTATCGATCTTTGAGAAAATACCTATTCATCCAGGTGCGTTGACTTATTGCGAAGTGTTGCCAGGGTAAGCTGATTTAGTTTAAACTGTATACTATATCATATATACTGACAATATAGTCTGTTGCGAACTTAACGCCTTGTACCGCCGGTCCACCAATGAGGGTTATATATTACCTCCCAAATGTTTATATGTTTATACTTATATTTATATGTTTACATGTTTATATTAAATATAATAATATGCCTGACATATTAATATGTGTTTATTATTGTGTGTTACTCTACATACTTTTGCCTTCTCCATTTACATAGTAATTAAAATGTCCATGGATGTACTCGATCTCTCTGGTTAATATTTTTTTTAGAAAATAAGGACATTCTATACATTAATTTTTAATCAACATATTAACCGGTTCCGTGATATTGTGGTCAGTGCAACTGGTTACGAACCTGTCCTGGGTTCAATTCCCGCCTGGTATCATGGGTAATCATTCAGAAAGAGGAATTATCCCAAAGGTCACCAGGGTTTGGTTAATTTTTTATTTATTTTTATTAATGAATTTATTTATTTGTCTTAATTTATTCATTATTCATTAAAGTTTAAAAATGTACTTAAGATGGTATAATAGTTAAATATCTAATCTATAATATGTATAAAAAATTAAATTATCACATTAAATAAGTGGTAAAGAACAAGAAAAGGCACTACCCATAACTTTAGCCAAATAAAGACGATATTTGTATCCTTATATTATTGGTTAAATCCAATGAACCTTGTTTTTAATCGAATCTGCTCCTCCCCCCATCCCCCGTTTTCCATCCTACTAAGACTTGTTACGAGTACCAAGATGGGTCCCTACAGTAATACCATCCAATATTTTATATCCAACATTTTTTATTATTTTTTTGTAAGGGTGAACGAAACTTGCACGACCTTCTTCCTGCAGCAGATAGACACAATACCCCTGATTACCAAGACTCATCCAGAAATCTACTCCTGTCCTTTATAGCTCCCCACTACCCCCCCTTGCTACTCTCAATTCCCCCCTCCCCCTTTCCGTCCTGTTCGGTCTCATCACCAGGTTTACAGCTCTGGGACGTGGGGCACAAGCGTCGATGACATGAATTCTTAAAAACTTTTTTGGCCAAGAGAAGGGAGACTAAAAAAATTACAAAATAGGACGAGAAAACTGTCCTTTTTTTTTGTTTTGTTTTGCACGACTCCTATAGGCGCGATTCAGTCATTTCCTGTTAGAGAGTCTTGTAATATAGCACGGGACAAGACTGAGGGAACCCCCACATGGACTATAAACAAAAGACAAGGGGACGGACATCACCTCCAATCCCCCCCCTCGTACCACCCATGCAAGTAATGTACTGTACACTTCACTCGTCCAGTTGTTGGAGGGTTGGGTCCCAAATTGTCGGCAAAGTGTTGTGCCAGTGCGCCCCAGAAGCACTTTGGACTCTCGTGTGAGTGTGTGTGTGGGGGGGTTTACGCTCAGACGTGAGGTAGGCGAGGAATGACTTGATAAGTCGTCAGGAAACTGACGTGGCTTCTCCGAGGGTCCTTCTTCTCAGACATCTGGAATTATACAGGAGCGATGGTAAGATATCTGGACACTGGTATGTTTCTAGGGTATGCAGAGCTTGTTTAAACTGTTCCTGTAATAAGCTACCACACACTGTCCCATTTGACCAATCACACATAGGCTCGGCTCTACATACTCACATGGGAACGTATTACCGTTGATAACTGAATAATGAGTGTTCTTCTGAGTGATGAGAACATATCACAGGTGTGTATATACATATAATACAATAGTATATACACTAAATATCATATTGATATTTAATCACTAGTTGGTGTTAAAATACTGTTTAGTAGCTTCACACACTCTTAAATTATTATTAGAGATGGATCGAAGCCTATATTTATCAAATTGGAATCTTAATTTTTCTTTCGAATAATCGAATCTTTAAAAATGACAAAATTTTAGCTAAACGGAAAATATTTAAAATTTAATTAGAAAATAAAGTTGTTTAAGGCTTAGTGCCACTGACACATGATTTTTTGTCATGTCGATTACGTCCTAAAAAAACGAAGATAACACTTTTTTATTTTTTAAATTAATTATTTCAATACAATTTTGTTATTTGTGTGTGTGTGATTTTGTTTTTCGAACTACACACGAGCTCATATATACTTCATTCACGGTAGGAATTACTCTCTTAAAGGCCTTTTTTCTTACCAATATCCTACTATATAATAGCTTTCTGGTAGGGTAAATAACCTTTCAGAAAACAATTCCTACGGTGAACAGACTTTAATTTCCTTTTACCAATTTACTTTAAAATATTATCAAGTCAAGGTCTTTTTAGTTGTATTTAAGATACATTGTTTGAAATTTTTACTAATTTCGAATGTTTCGAATACCATAGGATTCAAGCATTTCATCTCTAATTAATATATATGCGCGTAACTCGAACGGGTAGTAAGACGCGTTGTAAATCAAGAAATTATTGACTCTTGTAAAAGTCTTAGTATTATAAACACACCAACTCTCTACATTTCTGGTTTTCTCTTCACTTTTTAAAGTTTCCTGCACTCGATTGTTTTCGCTCTGTCGGAGGAATTGAGAATTCAAGGTGACCTCCCCGTACCCTACCCCTTCTCTTTTCCCGAGACTTGATGGCGACCCCACTCTCCGATCACATAACACACACCCCTATTGCGGTCTCTAGGGGATGCCTTGTTGCCGAGTCACGTGGCAATGTCCGTCACAATCCACCCTTGGACCGTCTATAACGTCCTCCACCTGAATGTGGTATTCTTGTCTCACCTGTGTTCGGGTGTTACTCCATGTCCTGGGTACGTGACGCTGTATCTAGTCCAGGATATAAAACATGGATTATCACTTTCTTGCAATTTCGAAAATAATTTTCTTAGTGTTTTCTTAAAAAAAGGGGGTGTTTCTTAAATCACTATTTAATGCTGATTTCAAAAGATGACTTCCATTTGTTTTAAAAATTCACAAAAGAATATTTTGGATTTTTTCCATTTAAAAAAAATTGAAATAATTTAAGCATTTATATTATAACAAAATGCTACTTCTATCAGACTTTTTTTTTACACACATATTGAACACACCATTAAAAACTAATTTTACTCATTTTTTAGCACAAGTCTGACTTGATGGTCATGTTTTAAAAAAAATATCTATTCGTGTTGTTGAACAGTGTCAATAAATTACTTATGTCTATTGTAAGAAACGACCGCTTTGTATAAAGATCTGCAAGTAGGCCTACATTTAGATCCAAAGGTTAAAAACCAATGATCCAAACGATTGAAAGATACTTTTCGCTGGCCATGGTAATGTGATTTTTACTATATATACATTTTTTTTGCAACTGGCTTAAACTAATTTTATTTAAAAAATTCAAATTACGTCAGTTTATTTTTATATTTGGGGGCAAAATTAGTCCGGGACATAGGTTTTATTTAGTATATTCTCACCATTTCCCACCCCCACAAAAAAAACTCGGGCGTGAATGGTAACCTTTCTGTAATGTTATTGAATTAAGTTTCGTGCACTTTTCCATGTTCAACATAACATTCCCAGACCTAGTTAGGTTATCCTCTGGTCGAGCAAGACACGGCGATAACTTAGCCGGAGCAGATATTCCATTACCGTTCTCATTATTCGAAACGCTGTGACCTTAATATCATAGAAATATTAAAACACATTACTTTGACAGATACATTTTACTTTTTGTTGTTGTTGCTGCAAAAAAAACAACCTTTAATTATCGACTCGACCGTTTGGCATTTCGTCTGTCTGTCTGTTCCCTTATTACTGTCAAATGCGTGGAAAAATTTTAATAAAATTGGAAGGGGATTTCTTTGAACTTGGCCAAACAACTATGTAATTAAAAAAAATATTACTACACCTATTGTGAGATAGATTTTTTTTAAATTTATACACCTGTTGCGAGTATACGTCTTAGGTGACCTCTCGGTCTAGGGGTAAGGTGTCAGACTTCTGTGCTGTGGATCCGGGGTTCACAGTTTTATCTGATTGCCAAACCCTTCCTTCACCTCTGACAAGACGTGTATTAATCACAACTTGTGAATGTGAGAAATGCCAGGCCTCCACCGTGGTTCGGATCCCACGTTAAACTGTAGGTCCTTCATTTCATCTCACAATCACCCTACCATTACGCATTAGCGTAAGTGCGTATAACCCGAACGGGTAGTAAGATGCGGTGCTAATAATAATACACGTCTTAAACAACGTGAGCGACATTAATTGTTTATAAATATAATTAAAGTTACATTTGAATATGGTATGCATTTGTTTGTTATCTAACTTAATCAACAAGGAAAAATATCAACTTCAAATCCAGAAAGGAACAGCCATTCTTTCAAAATCTTCAGCGTAGAATGGGCACCATCTTAATACTTTTACATTTTTTTCCGCTAGTATATTTCCAAGATAATATGGAACACTGTCCGATAGTTACTATAATATTTTATTCCTGGTACTAACTACTTTTTACATTAATCTTGAGGGGTTGGGGGATTTGTTTTTCTTCCAATTTTCTTTCATTTTTTTTTATCGTCAGCTTTATCCCAATAAAGGAACTCACAAATCTAAAAGAAAAAAAAAGTTGCTTCATTTTTATTTTCGTGCGTGTCCTTTTTTCGCCGTTACATCCCCTTTTCCACAAACAAAAAAAAACCATTTGTCTCTTGTTTTTATTTCTAAATTACACAAAATGGCGCCTTGATAACAAAAGTCGGAGCACACACGCTTGTCGGTTTCGTCTCGTATCCTCCCTAACCCCCTATCACTACTCCTAAAATACAACAGAACAAACGCCAGCATTTCTCATTTTGAAATAACTACAAGTAGAATTTACTCACACACAAAAGGGGGGTGGGAAGGGTAGATAAAAAAATATAGCAAAGGGGTGGAAAGAGTTGAGGGCACGAATTCCTCCTCCTCATCCCCTCACCCATATATACCCATTACAACCTCTCTACCCCCTAAGAATTCTCCACTCGGGGGGGGGGGGCCCCCCCCCCCCCCCT
>CABFWB010002297.1:54227-80133 GCA_902151455.1 Timema bartmani | reverse complement strand
TCGTCTTTGGTTTGGTTACTTCCTTTCATCTCTTTTTTTTTTGCTCGTTCTCATATCAAAAGAAAGTATTATAATCGTGAAAATTTTCGTCCTAAAAGAGTTATGGTGAATCTTTACGTTTTATATGGCCCGAAACCCAAAAAAGTGGATGTTACTCTTCTCTCTGTCCACACGGAAAAATAATAAATATAATTTACCATATTAGCATAAGAATTTATTCTATTTATTATTTTATTTCAAACCAAATAACCGAATCCCTTTTAAAAGGGGGGGGGGTTCGATTTGTTTCTGACAACATGTATAT
The DNA here is from genome assembly GCA_902151455.1 of Timema bartmani. Lineage (NCBI taxonomy): Eukaryota > Metazoa > Arthropoda > Insecta > Phasmatodea > Timematidae > Timema > Timema bartmani. Next base: position 79,829 of record CABFWB010002297.1, on the reverse strand, counting down.
AATATTTAGCTCGAACATGGCTCTTATAGCTACGCGCGAAAACTTGCTTCAAGAAACATTTTTCTGAGGGTAGGGGGGGGGGCGAAAGGTGGGGTGATGTAGTTGCCCATGATGAGATCACTCGGTTAGTTAACCTCGGTTAGTTAACTTTAGTTAGCGGAGCGTAAAGGGGTAGGTTACACGCTGCACATACAACCGTTTGGTAGAGAGCGTTAACGCGAAATTCAGTTCGCGCCTGAAACGACCAACTTCAGCTGTATTTGTAATTATTAGTAGGGTCACGTTGGGTGGGGGAAAGGGGGGTTGGCTGACGTCACCGAGAAATAAGTTAAATCTGAAACATTAACTTTTATTAGAATGTCTTAACAGAAATGATTTGCAGTTGTTTTTATCATGTCGTTCAGGTTATATGCATATATGAGACTTTAAGGAAGGTAGGGATGAGAAGGTAAGTATTTTATGGGTAGTCTGCCCGCATTTGCGTTAAAACACACTTATTAGACCCGACCGGGATTCGAAACCTGATCTCCCCGTCTTGAGCAGGCATGAGAGTGACGCCTTAGACGATTCGGCCACTGAAGCGGGTAAGTTTGTAACTATTTATGCTAATGCATGGGCAAAAATAAGGGTAAGGGTAGTTTTCAGAAGAAAAATTGTTTTAAAACCATCCCATCTAATGACCGCTCTAATGGTCACCACTGTGAGATGATTTTGCATAAGGGTGATCGGTGATCGATATGGGTCAAAGTCCGGTTACCTTAGTTCATTCAGTAGCGTGTTAGCTTACTCAGTTAAATATCTCGGGTTTGGTTCCCGGCATGGCTGAAAGATTTATCATTGGTGAAATTGAGGTTCCTTCTTTCACAGTGATAAATTAACGGCTAAGGGGGCTGGGTGTTGTGTCTGTTCTAGTTTTAATATAGTATATATACGTGTGCTGAGATAATCATTCAGTTAAGAAAGTGCACGTTAAATATTTCAAATAAAATATTTTAAAAAAAATAGTGTTTTAGATCTTGATCCATAGAATATTCTTAACCTATTGTTTGATAATTAGGAGTTCAAGGGATGTTTGTATAATGTTGGAAGTTGGTCTTGAGACAGAATAGAAGACTATATCTGGACACCCCCTTACCAGACGATTGTATTTAGAAAATAAAAAAACACCTTCATATCCCATCTGAAGAATGCCAGGTACACTCCGTTTATCCTGAAAGGCAGTCTTACCTTAACTGATTACACTCTGACTTACCCTAGACTATAAGCCATGCCATAGTGAAACAAGGCAAGGTAAGCTCGCTACCACACTCTTTGGAGGTTAAATGACGTCACTCTCATTATACTAGACTGCCGGTGACGGGAGAGATATGGGCTTCGAATCTTGGCCGGGTGTATTGAGGGGTGGTTTTTCCCACGCTCTTCCTCCACCCAAATGAGGGTACATTTCCTTTAAATTCAACCTGCATGATCCCTTACACAAGCGTATAGCCCGAGTGGTTAGTGAGACGCGAGGGGGTATGCCACCGTTAAAAGGTTGAAAGCCACGAATGTGACGTCACCGTCCCTCCAGTTCCTAAGCCAATCAACGGCGTTACGGGGACGAAGATAGAGTGGCATCATTCACAAGACCCGTTTTATTGCATCCTCCGTAGTTTGCCATCCGTAGCGCTATATCTCGTCCACACGCATGCGCAGATAGTCGCCCACTTTACCTCAGCAACCCCCATTTCAATACTCGTCTCTTATCCGACCAACAAAAGCTTTGTTGGGGGTGCGGGAGGGGAGGGAAGATCCCATCATCCTGAATAAAACTTTTATTTTTAAAACCGTGAAAAGACTAGGGTTTTTTTAAACTTGAAAAAAAAAAGGGGGGAATATAAATTGAGTCTTTGCCCCTTCTCCTCACCTTCTCTCTCTTATGTAAGTTTTTTTTGTCGGTGCTTTGGTTTGTGGAAATCTAGAAGGTTTTTGACATTGTATCCCTTGTATCTTAGGATGGTATCAAGAGTTGTACTAGACAATCAGGAAATATCGACCCTTTTCGAGAGTTGATCCTAAGATTCAGATATCTTGGATATATTACTGCCCATAGTCGATTCGAGTGATTTGTGTGAAGTCTCGAGGAGTAATTAGAGAGAGGCTCTTACCAATCGCTAGGGACTATTGGAGCAGCGATCAACATTAGGTTCTCCTCGCTAGAGCTATCCCTTCCCTTTTAAGGGGGGAGGGGGGAGCCGGTGTTTTGGGGCGGTTTTTTTTGTATATCAAATTAAATGGAAATATTTCTTCAGGCTACTCCCACGCCAACTGAAAACATCACATTTTAAAAAACACTAAAAACACATTAAACGATGTTTACAATAAGACTGAAGAGTGTATAATATCTTGGCAGACCCTGGCGAGACTTGTGTTAACTTGGAAAATGCTCTCGTTTGGGGGGTGACATCTTCGGGAAGGTTCTCGCATCACTCGAAAAGTCGTATTTAGAAAACAAAAAGATATTTAAAAAAAGCCACAAGGCCTACCTGCGTCCCGTTTCTTAGGCCTTGTGGTCGGGACGAGTGTAAAGTAACCTAGCTCTGTGAAGGTTGTTCTAGGATTGAGTGTAAAGTAACCTAGCCCTGTGAAGGTTGTTCTAGGTCTAGTGTAAAGTAACCTAGCCCTGTGAAGGTTGTTCTAGAATGAGTGTTAAGTAACCTAGCCCTGTGAAGGTTGTTCTAGGTCTAGTGTAAAGTAACCTAGCCCTGTGAAGGTTGTTCTAGGTCTAGTGTAAAGTAACCTAGCCCTGTGAAGGTTGTTCTAGGACGAGTGTAAAGTAACCTAGCCCTGTGAAGGTTGTTCTAGGACGAGTGTAAAGTAACCTAGCCCTGTGAAGGTTGTTCTAGGTCTAGTGTAAAGTAACCTAGCCCTGTGAAGGTTGTTCTAGGACGAGTGTAAAGTAACCTAGCCCTGTGAAGGTTGTTCTAGGACAAGTGTAAAGTAACATAGCCCTGTGACGATTGTTCTAGGATGAGTGTTAAGTAACTTATACCTGTGATTGTTGTTCTAGGACTAGTGTTAAGTAACTTATACCTATGATTGTTGTTCTAGGACTAGTGTAAATTAACATAGCCCTGTGACGATTGTTCTAGGATGAGTGCTAAGTAGCCTAGCCCTGTGAAGGCTGTTCTAGGACAAGTGTAAATTAACATAACCCTGTGAAGGTTGTTCCAGAATGAGGGTAAATTACCTTAGCCCTGTGAAGGTTGTTCTAGGACTAGTATAAAGTAACCTAGCCCTGTGAAGGTTGTTCTAGGACGACTTTTGGTTAGCTAGCTGGGGTCCGCTCTACCCTACATACCAGTGCATAGCAGCCATAACTCACCTTTTGTCTCTGCACCTTGTTTATTGGATTCTTGAGCGGTTTGCCTGCCTGATGGGATGTCGGCTTAATGTGAACACTCCGAGAAAGAATAAAATGGAACACACGCTAAGCCACCAATATTTGATATTCGGGAATTTTGAAATATTACATCTGGACACGGGAATCGAATTTACGAATACGATAATTGATCCGGCTGTGCCCGTTATCCAAAATCATTTCATTCTCCCAGATTTCGTTATTCACGTACACTTTTTTTGTTTATCAATACGCCTTACTACCTGTTTAGGTTATACGCATTTATGATAATTATTTGAAGGTGGTAGGGATAGGGAAGTATTTTAGAGTTGATTTAGCCGCATTTGCGTGAAGGTAGATTGGGAAACTATTTAAGAATCTTTAATCCGAATCCTAAAAAACATGATGCACAGAAGTGTTTTAACTTTCCCACCTTGGTGTGATTTGGTTCACATTGAGTGTTAAATTAATAACAAGGGGTCTGGATGTTAGGTTCTCACTATAATTGTGGTGCTCTAAACCACTAGTAAGCATAATAATACTAATTTGAATTTTGGCTAGTATATTTTTCCAAATCTATAATTTGAAATGTTTTCTATCAAATCCTAAAGCCGATAATATAATTCTTAAGGATTAATTGAGGATTATATGATTGGATGGGTTTATACATAGCTATTTTCCCTTTCATCTTATTTGAATTGTTCGATATTTCTGAATTTTGAATTTTTCTTTATCTCGAATCTAAATTATTTGTTTCGAATCCTAGGATCTAGAACATAAATCTTGAGGATTCAAATGGATTTGGTGATTCTTGGATTGGAAGGGTCTATCCATATTTATTTTCCCTTTGCATTTCATTTGATCCTCGAGTGTTCGATATTGCTGACGGCGTCTTATCGAGTGAGCCGTCGTTACCACCAGGAAGATACGTGGCTGTGGGCCTCGGTGGCTCAATCACGCTCTGACTGTGTGGGGGGAGAGCTCTAGAGTGAAAGGGAAGAGGGATGGTAGTAAGGATCGGATGCGCCCTTGGCAACGGTAATTGTCAGTCGCAAGTTGTTCCACCCCCTTCCCTCCATACCCCACCCACCCCCTTTAGCTCTTTATATATGCTCTATTTGTTCAGTCGGTGCAGTAGAGGGGTTAGAGGAGAGCTTCACTGTGCTTCATTATATGTGTTCCTTCAAAACTAAGGTTTCCTACTCCTCAGAAACAAAAAAAACACGTTCTAGTTTAGCTTTCTTTTTACTCTACTCTGCACCCTCCTATTTTTTATTCAACTTCTTCTCTTCTTTCTTTTTTGCTAAAGATTTTTTCCCCCCATCCCTAATGAAGTAGATCTCTTATTTTAACTTTCCCCCACCCCTTTACTCTGCCGTTTCTTTTCCTCTTAGTCATTTCTCTGTGTTTCTCATTGTGTTTGTTCCTCGTCTCATCCCCGTCAATCTCCCTCCCTCGTCCTTTATTTTTCCTCTTTTGAATTTTTCTACCCTCCTTTATTTTTATTTCTCTCTCATTCTCCTAGTTTCTCTGGAAATGTTTATCTGTGTCTTGGCTGGATCTCAAACTCTTATTTCCCTACAGCGGCGGAAACTCGAGGTTCTTCCACGAGTACGAATCTTTGAGAGGGTGGTGGACCATGAAATGAATCCTTGGCACCCCACCCAACCACCCTAAATCACCTATCTCTCTCTCTCTCTCACTTTCTTTCTCTTATTCGCATAAAAGATTTTTTTATTTAAGAAAAAAGAGAGCGTAATAATTCCTCACCCCTTCAATCCCATCTCATTCCTTCCACCCCTTTCTCAATCCTGATGACTGACACAATGCGCTTGTTTTATTATTCTAACTGTAGCGTCTTCTACCCGTACCTGTCTGTGAGTCTAAACTAAAAGTTTCTAGAAATAGGTTGGGTTTTTTTCACTTTGTGTGTGTTCACATACTTTTTTTTTAAATCCTTATTTAGACTTAGAGTGATAAGTGATAACTATCACCCACTGTAAAGTTTGACATTAAGATAGTTCCATTTTTATTAGATAATAATGGATGGTCTAAGTACCAATATTCTATCATTAAATACGGCTTTTTTTTTGGTCGCCGTGTCCCACTACCCATTAGGGTTATGCGCATATTCACTAATTACGCCACTGTGTAAGTGATGAGGAAGGTTGAATTTAGAGGAAATGTACCCGCATTTACGTGGAAAGAGGGCAAAACACAATTTAAGAAAAAACTCAGGACACGTGACCAGGGATTTGAACCCCAATATACTCGTCATCGGTGGTCTGGTCTTTTGCGAGAGTGACGCCTTAGACCATTCGACCACCGAAGTGGGTTAACTATAGTTAAATTTTGGCGGTAAATATGAAATAGTGTTACTCCCGCATCGCAGTGCACGTAGACTAAACTTCAATCTCAGCTTGGGTCTGGTTTACCTGTTACAGGAAGGTTCAACCTCGAATCCTATCCGACCGATTATAGGCTACTCACGGTATTTTTCTTTCTCTTTTTTTCTAATTTTCTACAACTCTCCCATCACAAAATTGCGGGTACATTTCTTCTTGAATCCTACCTTCCTCAATCTTACACAGTCAAAATGAAGATAGACTTGATTTTAAAACAAACATTTATCTCTGCTATTTTTAATCAACTTCTAGGGTGGGGGTTCTTATAACCATTACAAGAATCGTATGTGTCACATATGGATTTGTATCGCATAGTCTTTACTTACTGTATATTTTCATGGTAGCTACAAACAGGGAAAACCCGGAGAAGTCGGGGAATTTCATCAAAATAAGGGAAAAATCAGGGAATTTAAACACTGGACTAATTCTGCACCTAAATATTTAAACAAAAGCGAGTGATATTTGTTTCTCTATATTAACCAAATTAATATTGTCTAGGTATGTTATTCTTTATTCTAACATGAGAGGGAAAACAGGGTCTCTTTTAAAGCACATTTACAGAGGGCCAGAAATAATAACCTAAACATTAAATACGGTACTGTAAAAATAAATTAGAGGTATGCTAATGATTAGTAGCCGTTAGGATTGTTTTTGAAAATATGTTAATGATGTAACAAACAGAAAAATTACAATTCGCAAAGAAAAACTGCAAAAAGGTTGAGCTGGAATTTTTTTTAAATATTGTCTGGAAAATACTGTCGGAGAATTTTATTGTAAAAGTTTTGTACCTATCCTGTTTTTGTATAATTTGTACACTATTCCTAAAAGGTTAGGAATTAGAAAGGTCCGTCTATATAAATTAAGAAAAAATATATATATTTTTTCGACTTTAATGAACCTTGTGTAGGGAATAAACAGGTGTTAGAAGCGTTTTGTGTGTGTGTGTGTGTATTAGAAAGATGGGAAATATCAGCATATGAACAGTGTAAACTACTCTTTGTCGAGCAGTGAAATGAGGGAGTGATCTCAAATTACAAGAATTGGCAGGAAGGGGAAGATAACTTTAAGACTATAACAAAAAAACAAACTATTCTTAAGTGCATTTACCTCTTCCACATAATCCACGGTTATTATTTTGTCGTGTCAAACACTTCTCAGATATCTACTTGAAACGAAATCGCTGGTGGCCATTTTTTAACATTTTCAACAATTATCTATCATTAAATTACATCTTAATTCAAGGGCTGAAATCAAAACTAGAAAAATAAATGACCTGAGAAATGTTAGCAAAATTCTTCTAACCGTTTTGGCTTTAGCCCCAGGTACAAACAAATGTTGTAAGACCCCACTTTTTTTTATTAGTTCGAGGACACATAAAACGTAAAAGATTCAATATAATCTCTAGATCACCCACTTAGGTGGTCGCATGGCCTAAGGCGCTACTCTCGCACTAGACTAGACTGCCGGTGATGGGGGGGATCGTGGTTCGATCCCGGTCGAGTGTACTGAAGGTTTTCCCCCCCTAAATTGTTTCCTCATTCTCTCTCTACACACAAAAGCTGGAACACTTCTTCTAAATCCAACCTTCCACTTCCCTATTCATTAGGTTAATTAGTACATAAGCGTATAACCCGAATTGGTAGTAAGACACTGTGCTAAAAAAAAATCTTGAGATAGAAAATTTGTACGATTACAATACTTTCTCTATAAGAGAAAGACTATATTATTCCATGTCACTATGTCATTAAAAAAACACAATCTTGTCTCGCCCGTCGTAAGGAAGTTTTTTCTTTCTGACGAAATGACTATCAGCTCCTGAAGAATAGACAACATTCCTGGCACACAAGTCCACTTTCGGTCACTTCTCACACAAACAGAATTAACAAAACAAAAAAAAAGGGGGGGGGGAGAAACCTCGGAGAAGCTTCGGTTAGTTTTCAAATATTGGTAGGAGTGACGCAAGAGTCCGACAAGAAAACTTGATTAATTTTTAACACTTCCTCGCCTTAGCCTCTGGTTTTACTTCTTTTTACGCCCTTCCTCCCCTCTAACCCTCTCAATCCTTTTCACCTCTCTTAGCCCCTCCCCAAGCCCAGCAAGTGGGTTCAAGTCCAACTGCTTCATTTTTCTCAATTACTACAAAGTTTTCGTGTTTTGTTTTTTTTACCTCCTAACACTTTCTTCTTATTCGTTTGTTGTGCCTGACCATCGCTCGCTGCTAATGTATTCTTTTTACTCCATAGTACGTGCTAGATAAGTTGAGAGCTTAAATTAACTAACTGGGTTGTTCTGTTTGCTTGGACGGGAGTAAAGCTTTTACCGACCAATTAAGCTAACTTACAAGGGAGTGAAGTGTTTGCCGGCCTATAAGCTAACTTACAAGGGAGTTAATTGTTTGCCGGCCTATTAAGCTAACTTACAATGGATTGAAGCGTTTGCCGGCCTATTAAACTAACTTACAATGGAGTTAATTGTTTGCCGGCCTATTAAGCTAACTTACAAGGGAGTGAAGTGTTTGCAGGCCTATTAAGCTAACTTACAAGGCAGTTAATTGTTTGCCGGCCTATTAAGCTAACTTACAAGGGAGTGAAGCGTTTGCCGGCCTATTAAGCTAACTTACAAGGGGGTGAAGTGTTTGCCGGCCTATTAAGCTAACTTACAAGGGAGTGAAATGTTTGCCGGCCTCTTAAACTAACTTACAAGGGAGTGAAGTGTTTGCCGGCCTATTAAGCTAACTTACAAGAGAGTGGAGTGTTTGCCGGCCTATTAAGCTAACTTACAAGGGAGTGAAGCGTCTACTGGCCTATTTAGCTCACAAGAGAGTGGAGCGTTTAACGGCCTATTTAGCTCACTTGCAAGCCTTTACCGGACTATTTAGCTCACTGATATGGGCATAATATCAAATTATGCTGTTCAACTTCTGCGATGTCTGTGGCAGATATTCAAGAACTGTTGATATCACCATGTGGAAAAAATTATAATAAACGTATCTACTTATTTATTTTGGTCCAAAAAGTTTTTGTTAAAGAAATGTATTATTATTATTATTATTATTATCATTATCACTGCGTCTTACTACTCGTTTGGGCTATCCGCACTTACGCTAATGTGTAATGGTAGGGTGATTGTGAGATGAAATGGAGGACCTACAATTTAACGTGGAATCCGAACCACGGTTGAGGCCTGGCATTCCTCACATTCACAAGTTGTGATTAATACACGTCTTGTCAGAGGTGAAGGAAGGGTTTGGCAATCAGATAAATCTGTGCCGGGACCGGGGATTGAACCTCGGACTTTCAGCACAGAAGTCTGACACTTTACCCCTAGACCACCAGGTCACCTGAAAGAAATGTAAAAATACTGATCTTAACCTCGCGGTGCGTTACACACGACCTCAAGTCTCCAAAAAATACTGATCTCAACCTCGCGGTGCGTTACACACGACCTCAAAGTCTCCAGAAAACGAGTGTTAACTTCTAGTCTCAACCTATTTGAGCTACTGATGCCTCTCCTGGTGAGAGAGTCGTCCAATTGAATGGGATGGAAGCCGCGCGCTCCACGCGTTAACCGGGGGTTCCGGCCGTGAAGATTGAGCGTCACGTCAAGATGGCCGTCGCGCGATGGACGTGATGCCTTTGCCGTTGATTCTCTCGAGTACTTCTTTCGGACACGACGTATTAAATTGTGATTTCTATCGCCGCGTATTACTACCCGTTCATGTTAAATACGATAATGTGTAAGGGATGAGGAAGATTAAATTTAGAGAAAGTATACCCGCATTTGCGTGAAGTGAGGGTTGAAAACAATCTAGGAAAGACCCCTCTCAGTACACCTACCGGTATTCGAACCCTGATGTTGCCGTTATCGGCAGTCCAGTCTATTGTGAGAGGGACGCCTTTGACCATACGGCCATTGAAGCGGGTGACCACTTTATTTGGTTTGGGGAAATGTTTGCTTCGTTCTAGAGGTTAAATAATCGTGTATAATCTAACTTTAATAGAGTGGGATTTATCTGATGGCCTGAAAAATTAATAGATATACCTTTACGTATTCATACGTCAAGTCGTGTGGTCTGTAGCTGTCACTAATGATAGATATTATCATTTATTTATTTATGGTATTTAACGTGATTTTTCTGATCCGACTGATTAAATTAGCGCATGAAAATTTCTATGAGCGAAAGGGCTTACCAATTTTTTTCGGAAAAGGTAATTTTACATAGGTACTTTCCAGGGTTATTTTACATGTCACAATCGACATGGCATAGACGGCTCTACTTCCCCTTTGAAGGAAGCTGTGCTACGAATTTTTATCGTTCAAGAAATATCTCTAGATCTCATTTGGGTTTGAACCCACGATCATAGAATTCTGAGACGAACACTTTACCCCAAGACCACCGAGGTCGCCAGATATTATCAATACCTACAATATACCACTAATAAAAAAGTAAAATCTTACCGATATTAATATCGAAAAATATATGTATGTAGTTTATAAAACGACCGACCCTTCGATGAAAATCCTATTAAGAATGATTTTCGACTCCGCCGGGAGTAATAGCCACCCAAGACCGAACAGCGCTTCATTGGAGGAGTTGCCTCCTTTATTGGCATCCTAGGATTAACCTAATTGAACATCCTTCTCGTGCTAGTGTTCACAAGTGTCCCCTGTCAAAACAAGAAGCGACTCGGGAACAATTTGGAACCTGGACCGGTTTTTGTTATCATCAGAGTTTCAATCATCGTTAGCAAGGAAACATTCATTTGAATGGATACGTTTATATTCAGCGGGTCGGAATATAACTGGGGTGTTGGGTTGTTTAATAACTGGCACCCCTGGAGGAATGTGGTGTCACACTCGTCTTGTCTGGGCTTACCATGATAGAGAGGTCCGCAGTTTGATTTTCAGCCTTGTAACTTCCCGCTCTCCCTCTCTGCATATGCCGTTACATTTCCTCATATCTACCTTCATTAGTATAGTTAAATTCGGCTAGCCTGGACGGGTAGTAAGACGCGTTTGAGAGAGAGAGAAAAAACTCGTAGATGAGAACATAGGGTATTTACGAATATGCATGTTACCCTCCAAACCAGATTCCAGGAAAAACTAGCTCGGACTAAGCCGAATTGATACATCCTAAGAGCCTCAGAATGTGCTAGCTTAGCTTAGTCTAAATTCGTTAATCTGAAATTTTGGCTTAGCTCATAGGATAAATAAATTAGTATAGCCTACAACTTTATTAGGCCAAACCAGGTTTAAGTCAGGTTAGCTGACAACATTTGCGCGTGAACTGTGAATGGTCGATTCATCATCGTATCTGTTAAGAAGAATGAAAACTAGTACTTCCTAAAAACATCGGGCTATATCGGTTTATCCTACAAGCGGCAGGATGTATCAAGTTGGCCTACTCCGATCTAGTTTGTCCTGGAAATCGGGTTTGAACGGTAACATAGACATTTAATGCTATTGAGAAATGTTGCAAAGTAATACTTTTCTCACCCTTTATTTTATATGAAGAACATTAAATACACTCACGACTTTTCCGTATTTTTACTTTATCTCGACCCCCAGGAGAGAATAGTATTGTGATCGTCAAAAAAATTGCTCTCTAGATTTTGATACAATATTATATTGTCGTTTCATGACCATCTGAAACTGAAAAATTTGTTTTCTCGACGCAGTCTGTATCTCTACCTAGAGTCTAAACCATTTTACCGATCGGGCTAAAACTTGGTATTTAGGGTTTTCGTAATGTGTCCCCCCTCCCCCCGAGGTGTCTTTGGAATGAAATATATAATCTTATAACTAAGGGTAGTGTACAGAAGGCAAAAAAGTGATAAAATGAATGTTATCAAAATTCGCACTAATAATTTTGATTAAATTTTGTATTCGTGCATTATCTAACATTACAAACAAAATGGAAACACTCATTTTACCAAGAAAATTACTGTAATGGTACTTGGATCATATCTCCTTCCTCGACTATTTGAGATGCAAAATAACTTATCATTAAAGACTTTAAAAAATAAAAATATTTTTATAAAACCAAGTTTCTGAACTGTGAGCAAATTAAATATATTTTTATGGAGCTTTTTTGACAATTTAAATTGGTAGTTATGCTCTTTGGTGGACAGAGATTTTCATGATCTCATGTTTGTTCTCATACTACCGTAAAGCTTCATCCAGGAACGTTAAAAACACACGTGCTGATCGACTATTCTATCACCTTAATGAATTTTATTTCAAACAAAGGAGGTACCCTTTTTAAAGTGAATTCTCTGAACCTTTGGATGCACTCGCTGACAATAACAGTAGAAGGTCAACTGTTAGTAGCCAAAACCGGAGCATCAAAAACAATCTTATTTATTTAAATGGGTCAGTAGGTCTTGGAATCGAACCGAAGACGTTTATTTGTTTACCTCCTTTGATTTTGACGTATTAAATCCACCAAAATTAATTATTCTGTAAGTCTGAGAATGTAGAATGCATTAGTTTTCTTCTAAGCCTTTTGTCATTTCTTCGAATCCAATAAATCCATTTCGTTTTCTGTCAATTCCCCACCCTCCCACCAAAACAACTCCCCTTTAACCATTAAATAAATTGGTTGGAAGGAGTGCTGTTACTGGAATTCTGTGACTCGATGCATTTGGGTTCAAACCCTAGACAGGTTATTACTATCTTCTAATAAACTAGAGTTCACACAAAATGTCAGGAGTTTCAGTGTGAGAATCTTTCACGCAATCGAAAAACTTTTGTTCTTTTAACCGTTGACTTAATGATTTAGACTGAATTCGAGAGATTTCGTATATTACTGTAGATAGAATCTTAGTCGATAAGTTATGTTACTAAAAATTTGGAAAACTTAAAAGTCTTTATTAGCCATTAAGGGAAAAATAAAATTTCCCTATGGATTGATTAGGTGGCGTTCACCCAATTCATTAATTTTTTTACGGGTGAGTAAAAAAAGTTTTTTTTTCTTCAAGTGTATTTAGAATGTATATCATATGCTGAAATACTCTTGTGGTTTTAGAAAGTGCCCGTTAAATACTTAGATAACAAATATAAATATTCTTAATCCAAAGGAAAGCTTAAAAGTGGATAATCTTACGGTTAGAGTTTTTACGGTGGCAGGCTCCTTCTTTTATTTACTAATTTATTTGCGTGTGAATAAAAGATGTGAATAAAAAGTTTTTTTCAAGTTTATAAGATATAAACTCTACCCTATATATTTTTTTTATCACAGTCTTTCACTTCCCGTTCGGGTTATACGCAAATGTGGCTTACTAATCACGCTAATGTGTTGCAAGGAAAGTTTGAATTTTGAGGAAATGTATCCGCATATGGTCAAAGGGAAGAGTAAAAACCATTTAGGAAAGAAAACAGACATAACTACATTTTACCGTAATTCTAAACCCTGATCGAACAGTTGTCAGCATTCCAGTAGTATATTGCGAGAGTGACGCCTTAGACCATGGTTTCCTAAAACATTTTAGAACACTGATCCAATTTTTAAAACGATACATTTTCGCGGCCCACTTAGTTTTGATATTCATGAGAAGAGTAAGGGATTGGGGAGGGGGGGGGCTGTGTGCTAGTACCTGTTTTNTTTTTCGTAGGAGGGGGGATGGTGAAAACCGATGGCCCCCCCCCCCCCTCCTCATTTTCAACATACTTAGGTGGAAGCAGAGACAAGGCACCACACATTTATCATCTTTGTTGTATGCCCCTATTTTCCTTGTAATCTCGCACGAGGCCAAGCTCTTGGATTCTCCGCCATAAACTCTTATAATGTCATAGGGCTGAGGTTAGGTTCGTTAGCTTAGGTTAGGCTAGGTCAGTGGAAAATAAAGCATCAAAAATGGGGTATTTTGAATGTTAGTGCATTGCCACGATACAATATCAGATCCCAAATCGAAATAACGTTCCAGAATATAATCCGTATTGAAACTTGCTTAGTTTTATAAATTTGAATGTGGTGTACGCAAATCCCACGACCTTATTTTTGGAGGCCGCAAATCCCGCCAATCGCAAGTCCCATATAGCCGACCATTCGACCGCTGAATATTTAATTCTTGTTTGGAACGCGATGAACCCATGTTCTTCTTGTGCAGTTGCAGACACACACAGACCAATAAAAGGTTGTATCGCGGTCTTCCCCCCTCTCCGTCCACCGTCATGCCCATGGTCTAAGGCGTAACTCTGACCGATTACGGGCAGATCGGGGTTCGAATCTTGGTCGGGTGTACTGAAGGGGGTGTTTTCGCTAAATTGTTTTTCACCCTCCCTGCACGCAAATGCGGGTACACTTTTCTAAATTCACCCTTCCTTATACCTAATACATTAGAGTAATTAATACATAGGCACCTGCCTCTACAGCCGCATGGTCTGAGGTGCTACTCTCGCTTTAGACTGGACTGCCGATGACAGGAAGATCGTGGTTCGGATTTAGGTAGAGTGTACTGATGGTGTTTTTTACTTTCTCTCTATCTTACAGGTAGAGAAAGTATGGTGATCGTCAAAAAAATCGAACTCGAGATTTTGATGAATTTTGACGTTTCATGACTTCCTGAATCCGAAAAAGTGGTTTTTGAATTTCTTTCTGTCTGTCTGTCTGTCTGTCTGTCTGTCTGTACCTCCAACTAGAGCCTAAACTATTTTACCGATTGAGCTGAAACTTGATATCTAGGGTTTTCATAGGGTTGCCCCGAGGGGTTTTTGGAATTGGATATCTACCCCTAAAATTAAGGGTAGTTTACTGAAGGGAAAAAAGAGAAAAAGTCGATTTTCTCAAAATCGGCTCTAACGATTTTGATTAAATTTCATTTATGAACATTAATAAATATTCCAAACAAAATGGCTACTCTCAATATTTCGGCAAAATGGCTTTAAGGGCTCCGGTCTGATGCGTAAATTAACATTTTTTATAATAGCTCCGAAACTATTTGAGATATGAAATTACTTAGCATTACAAATATGTATATATATTTATAATACAAATATTTTATTCGAAACATATTTTTATAAAATCAATAATTTTCAATCTATACGCAATTATATATATATTTTTAGCTTTTTGGACATTAAAGCTTAAGTATTGCGATCGTAAAAAAAACTAACCTGAAATGTTGATGGATTTCGACGTCTCATGACCCCCCGAACCCTAAAAAATAGTCTTTGCAATGCCGTCTGTCTGTGTGTCTATTAAAACTTAAAATTAAGGGTAGTTTACTGAAGGGCAAAAAGAGAAAAAGTCGATTTTCTCAAAATCGGCTCTAACGATTTTGATTAAATTTCATTTATGAACATTAATAAATATTCCAAACAAAATGGCTACTCTCAATATTTCGGCAAAATGGCTTTAAGGGCTCCGGTCTGATGCGTAAATTAACATTTTTTATAATAGCTCCGAAACTATTTGAGATATGAAATTACTTAGCATTACAAATATGTATATATATTTATAATACAAATATTTTATTCGAAACATATTTTTATAAAATCAATAATTTTCAATCTATACGCAATTATATATATATTTTTAACTTTTTGGACATTAAAGCTTAAGTATTGCGATCGTAAAAAAAACTAACCTGAAATGTTGATGGATGTCGACGTCTCATGACCCCCCGAACCCTAAAAAATAGTCTTTGCAATGCCGTCTGTCTGTGTGTCTATTAAAACTTAAAATTAAGGGTAGTTTACTGAAGGGCAAAAAGAGAAAAAGTCGATTTTCTCAAAATCGGCTCTAACGATTTTGATTAAATTTCATTTATGAACATTAATAAATATTCCAAACAAAATGGCTACTCTCAATATTTCGGCAAAATGGCTTTAAGGGCTCCGGTCTGATGCGTAAATTAACATTTTTTATAATAGCTCCGAAACTATTTGAGATATGAAATTACTTAGCATTACAAATATGTATATATATTTATAATACAGATATTTTATCCGAAACATATTTTTATAAAATCAATAACTTTCAATCTATACGCAATTATATGAATTTTTTTAACTTTTTGGACATTAAAGTTTAAGTATTGCGACCGTAAAAAAAAACTAACCTGAAATGTTGATGGATGTCGACGTCTCATGACCCCCCGAACCCTAAAAAATAGTCTTTGCAATGCCGTCTGTCTGTGTGTCTATAAAAACTTAAAATTAAGGGTAGTTTACTGAAGGGCGAAAAGAGAAAAATTTGGTTTTCTCAAAATCTGCTCAAACGATTTTGATTAAAATTCGTATCTAGGCGTTGATTAAGATTATAAATAAACTGGCTATTTTCATTTTCCTATGAAAATGATTTTTAGGGTACTTTACAGAAGCGTTAATTTCCGTATCTCCACAACTATTGGAGAAACTAAACAACTTATCATTGCAAAATTGTAGGACTATTAGAAATAAAAAACTTTTATTTGACATATATTTTTATAAAAGCAGCAGTTTCTGAGATATTTGCAAATATATTAATACAATTTTGTGAGCTTTAGTTGTAAACATATACTACTTAAGTCTTAACGCAATAATTCTCCAATGCCATAGAGTAATTAAATATAAGTATCTAAAAAAGTATGTTATTTTTCCTTAAATCTCTTAGGAGAAATGTTTGCATAGCAATGATCTATCTCCATTTTAGACTCAATAGTCAATATTTACATTTTTTATTGGTCAAAATGTATAAATGAATAATTAAATATCAATGCGATGACTTGAAGATCTGCAACACCTTATAAAATGTTAAAATTTTAACCAGAAATCGAAATTTTAATACGAAGTGTTGACCCTTGTGGAAGACATTAAACTGTTTGAAATGCTCTTAGGTGGACAAAGATGCGCCTCTTTTCTCATTGATTATATAGCATTGTATATTATTTTATGCGTGCTCTTATGTGGAGTGGTGATGATACAATGTACATTATTCCGTTCAGAAATCTTACGAGTTTATAGAAAGAGAGAGAAAGTCTGTGCGGTGCGCCGTACCATTTATTTTCCAAAGCTGTTTACCTACCTCCACGAAAATGCGGCTACACTTCCTCGAAATATAACCGTCCTCATCCCTAAAATCCATTAGCGTAGTTAGTTCTTAAGCGTATAACTCGAACGGGTAGTAAGACTGGGTGACAAAAAAAAACAATCGGCCTTATACATTTTATTAGCGGTCACTTCAGATTCAAGTGATCCTGTGTATTCCACGTCTTGTCGGCTTTTTTCTGGTGGAGGACTTATGCTCTTTGATTATCCATTTATGCACGGTGAATTATGCCTCCTCTGCAGACGGTCCGTGTAAATATGGCGCGGGGGTGTTAATCACTCCACCGATCAGGACGTGTTTAGGGACCAATTACTCTCAAAGGAACGATAAACAAGATAAGCTTTTCATTAAAAAAAACAACTAGTCGTTACCGAGAACAGAAAGAATTTACTCCTTGTAATTTTCTATATTCATTGCTTAATCAAACGATGTGGGTATATTTTTACTTTCTCGCTATCTTACAGGTAGCAAAATTATTGTGATCGTCAAAAAAATCGAACTCAAGATTTTGATGAATGTTGATATTTCATGACCACCCCGAATCCAAAAAAAGTGGTTTTTGAATTTCCGTCTGTCTGTCTGTCTGTCTGTCTGTACTTCGGACTAGAGCCGATTGTGCTAAAACTTGCTATTTAGGGTTTTCATAGGGCTGCACCGAGGAATTTTTGGAATTTGATATCTAGACATAAAATTAAGGGTAATTTACTGAAGGCCAAAAAGAGAAATAATCGATTTATTCAAAATCGGCTCTAACGATATTAATTAAATTTCAATTATGACCATCTATAAATATTCCAAACAAAATGGCTACTCTCAATATTTCACCAAAATGACTTTAATGGTTCCGGTCTGATGCGCAAATTCTTATTATTTATAATATATCCGTAACTCTTTGAGATATTAAATTATTTATCATTGCAAATATGTAGGTCTATTTATAATACAGATATTTTATTTGAAACTTATTTTTATAAAACCAATAATTTTCAAGCTATACGCAATTATATGTATATTTTAACTTTTCTAACACTAAAGGTAAAGTATTGCGACCGTAAAAAAAATCTAACCCGAAATGTTGATGTATGTCGACGTCTCATTACCCCCCTAACCATAAAAAGTTGTTTTTGCAATGCCTTCTGTCTGTGTGTCTGTTTAACCTTAACATTAAGAGTAGTTTAGTAAAAAGCGAAAAGGAAACAAATCAATTTTGATTAAAATTCGTATCTAGGCGTTAATTAAGATTATAAATAAAATGGCTATTTCCATTTTCCTATGAAAATGAATTTTAGGGTACTTTACAGAAGCGAAAATTTCCGTATCTCCGCAACTATTTGAAATACAAAATAACTTATCATTGCAAAATTGTAGTACTATTAAAATTAAACTTTTATTTGAAATATATTTTTATAAAACCAACAATTTCTGAGATATTGGCAAATATATTAATACGATTTTGTGATCTTTAGTTGCAAAGAGATACTACTTAAGTTTTAACACAATAATTCTGTAATGCCATAGAGTAATTAAATATAAGTTTGTTATTTTTCCTTAAACCTCTTAGGAGAAATGTTTATACAACAAAGATCTATCTCCATTTTAGACTCAATAGTCAATATTTACATTTTTTACTGCTCAAAATGTATACATGAGGAATTGAATAACAATGCGATGACCTAAAGATGTGAAACACCTAATAAAATGTTAACATTTTAACCGGAAGTTGAAAGTTTAATACGAAGTTTTGACCCTTGTGGACCCAAAGTCGATCATTTTTATTGATCCAAACATACAATTAATGAGGGCATTCTTTAAAAAATAAAATTATAAAATTTAAAACCGGGACTCCAATTTTTTTTACATAAGTATAGTGCAATCTATGCTTGGGTTTGCTAGTGTATATTATTTCATTTCACATATATTACGAGTTTTGAGTAAATATCTCCATTTTTAAACAATGGAGCGAGAAAGTCCGTGCGGAGTTTCGTACCATTTATTTTATAAATAGAAAATAGAGAGTGTGAATGAAATAACTTCTCTGGAAGTGCCTTACAAAAGTAAATCAAAAGAAAATTACATTTTCTTTAGGAGCTCAGATGTATAAATATGTATTTAGTCCAAAATTCTGTATATATTTTGTGATTATTTTATTTTCCCATGTTCCAGATGCTATCAAAGCTAAATTAGTACTAAAATATCGACGAATGATTATAACATTTAAAGATTTTTTACTTCACACTTAATTTTAAAGCATGGCAGGATATAAACATGCTCTGAGCTGTCTTGATAATCAGAGAAAAAGTTTTGTTATTTTTCATGGAGCTGCGTATTATTAGGGCTCGTTCGGTTTTAGGTTATAATGTAGTTAAGAATTTTTTTATGTTTTTGTAAGGAAAATCACCAGAAGAATTAATTGAAAAAACATCAAGATAGCTCTGAGAAAGAGTAAAATAATATTAAAAAAAGCCAAAGAAATAATTTTGAGGTTTTTAAGGGACGTATTTGCATGCATATTTTACAGTATGAATTTCTGAGACTACATTATTATAAAAGATTAATTACTACCATACCAATACATTAAACGATTTGGATTTTTGAAAAAGGTGTTTCAAGAAAACTTTAACTCAATCATCAAACAAAGTCAAGATTGATACGTATCTGGAAAGCAGGGAAAATCTGGGAAAGTCAAGGAATATTTTGGGAAAGAGGAAACAAGTCTGGGATTTTTTTTAAAGTCGCTATAATTCTATAATATTAGACAATAATTTCCTAAATACAAACAAAATACCATATACCAGTGTAAGCTATTAGTTTTATCTCCAATTATTGCGATTTCGCTAAGAGCACCGACATATTTGTTTTTAAGTTAGTTGCCTGGGTAGCTGAGATATTTCGCTTAAGTTAAATATTGACAACACTTTTAAAGTGTACGAGTTTGGTGTTTACTGGAATGAACATACAACTATTTTATAAGAGCCTATACATATATTAAAACTAAGTTTAAATTTTCCACTATAAAAATTGCAAAAATCCACTTATTTCGGCTGATAATTAAGAACTGAATGCCCGGGAAACGAAAGGTAACTGCTCTAGAAGCGTAGAATGGATATTTGTGAATGGAATTTTAGCGTCTTTGTAATTTTTGTTTCAAGAATTCAATGGAAAACAGTGAAAATAGCACATATTTTTTGTCTATGAAACCTGGGAAAGTCAGGAAATTTCAAAACTTAAAAAAGGTGTACCACCAACCCTGAAAGTAATCATCATGGCTTTAATGTCTTGGGTAGGTCATTGAGGGATAGTTTTTCATATGGGGGATTACCGATTCACCCTTTCACACTAATGCGGGCACAATTTCTTTGAAATACCATCCTCATCCCTACTTTATAGAATAAGTTACCCGTCTCGGTGACGAAGTTGGCTAACGCGCTAGCTTCGTGTAGAGCTTAGACTGCTGAGGACGGGGGGGATTGAGGTTCGATTCTTGGTCGGATGAACTGGGGGTGATTTTTTCTAAATGGTTTTGCACCCTCCCTCCACGCAAATGTGGGTTCACTTCTTCTCAATTCAACCTTTCCCATTTTTAGCCCACTAGCGTATTTAGTACTTAAGCGTATAACCCGAACTGGCAGTAAGACGTGGTTCTAAATAAATATATATATATATATAGGCCTATGTATAGAACAAGCCGTTAAATAATTCCATGTATTAAAAACGCGTCAACAATAAAAACAGAGTGGTTAACTTAAAAAATATATATATAGGTAGAGAGAGAGAGAGAGAGAGAGAGAGAGAGAGAGAGAGAGAGAGAGAGAGAGAGAGAAAGAGTCACTACGTATTTGTTCTTTTAACTTTCAAAGCAAGTCAGGCACATTAACCACTCTACCAAATACTCCCAGTACACGTGTAAGTTAATTGTGGCGTAGTTAATTTGTACGCTGGGGTGTTAGAAACGTAATAAAATTCGTTTAAAAAAAAAGCTGTTATTTAGTTTTATGCTATTCATTTTTTATTTATATTATTATTTATTAGTTTTTTTTTATTTCGTTATGCTCCAGTCGAATTGTAGTTTTTAATAGCCCTGCGCTGGACTCTACGCATGCGCAGACGTGAAAGAGGTTTTCTCGTCGTCTTTGTTAATGAACCTGTTATTCTTGTGGCGTGATACTGGAACTGTTTTAACATCACGTGAACACTAGAGAGACGGGGGAACGTATTGAACCCTAGCCATACTTAACACAGCCTAATAAAAAAATATGCTTTAAATAGAGACAAAAGCTTAATTTATCGTCGTGCTGAAAATATATTATACAATGTTAACATTTCGCCAACATGGGTTATGGCATTTTTACAGCCGGCAACGCAAATCGTTCCTAGTTTGTCTTTCACGGGGAGAAAAAGAGTGGGTAGAGGGTATTGAAATGAAAAAAAAAAAAAGAATTCGTCGGAATAAAAAATAAATCGTAAGACTATTGTATTGTTGAATCGTTATATAAAGAACATTTTTAATTGAGTTGTCAAGAGTACCAGGCTACAGATCAAGAGGACCCTGGTTCGATCCCTGGCGTTTCCAGGTTTTTTCTCTGAAGCAGTTGGTCTGGAGCCTCATGAGGACATTTGAGCTACTTGAATGAAAAAGTAGTGATTCTAGTCTAGAAAACTGGGATTAGCGGCTGGAAGGCTCGTTCTGACCACATACACCCTGTATCCGCAAATGTTGGCACTATCTTCGCCAACATGTGGTGGCTGCTTGGTTGGTATAGCTCGCTTGTGATTAGAACTGCTGTTGACGAGGGAAATCGGGGTTCTAATCCCGGTTGGGTGTACCGAGGGGTAATTTTTTTCACTCCTTCCTTTACGCAGATACGGGTACACTTCCTCTAAATTCAGCCTTCCTCATTGCTAGCACATTCGCGTGATTTAAAACATATGTGTACAAACCGAACGGGTAATAAGACGTGGTGATAAAAAAAAGTTATAATTAAAAGGAAATGCACTAACATGTTCGTGTAGAGAGTGAGTAAGAAACCATTAAGGTAAAAAAAAAATAACAGCTTCACTACACCATATGGTCGTGACTCGAATCACAACCCTCGGCAAACTGAGATCAGACGAGCCTAACGTTCATTCTGCTGCGGAGTCACTTAATATTGACCTAATATCTGTGACATCTGCAGAACATATGCTGTATTTCACGCATGAATACATGAAGGTAGATTCAAAACTTTTGGAATATCTGATAAAGTTATTTTAACCAGAGATTCAACTGTAGAGTTTACCTACGGTGTGAGTATAAGTGACATTAATATCAACCTTGACATCATCAACTGTTTACAGCTTGTGGCCGGGTCACTTTAGTAACATGCCTCCATCTTCCTCTATCCCTCCACCATTCTTCGTCCTTTTTATTTCATCCATTCTTCTTCTCTCACTTGCACACTTTATGTTATCTGCTCCTCCCATCTCTTTCCTGGCCTCCCTTGCGGTCTTTTTCCATTAATACTTCATCTCTATTTTCTTTGGCATCCTTTCCTTCTCCATCCTCATTACATGCCCATTCCATCTCAGTCTTGCTTCCTCTACTACCTCACGCACTCCAATGCCAACCTAGTTGATAACTATATTGATTCTCTAGTATTATCTAGCAAATAATAATTATTTACGAATAGATTGGCATTAGTGACTTCCAGCCAATGCTAGCAATAAAGAACTTTCTGCAATTATCACTTACCTACACTCCCATCGTAAATGGAGTATAGATATTTTGTGTCTTATTTTTAGCTGTGCTTAAATGGAAAACTGGTAATTTTTTTGGTCCATACTGCCGATAAGCAATAAATAAAATAATTTAAGTAGCTCACTTATTAAAGAGCTCCGTCCAGATCTCTAAAACTTGAGTTACCCATAAACGAATAGACCTAAAATAATATCTAGATTCTAGAAAATACTTTTACTTACCACACGTAGGCCTACTGTGATCATTGCCAAGAATGAGACAGATCAAGTTGACGGGATACGGATTGAATTATCTTCCTTTTATAACTTAAGCCATTAATTTTTAAAACTAATCGTCGACTTTTGCTTTATGTGCTTTATTTGATTTAAATTTGGACACACCCTTCTAAATTTAAAGAACTTAAGTTCTTTCTAATGAGGCCCCGCTTCCTCCACTCTCTCCCCCCTCCCCCCCTAGAATACGGAAAGCTATTTGGTTTAAAATTTAGTGTCAGTTTCCTTACCAACGTATCTTTTTTTTTCTATTCATCGACAAAGTTGGTTATTTATAGTAAAATAAGAGGAAATGACTATGCATGATTATTGTTTTTAGGATAGAGCTAACCCTAAGTAAATATTATGAAAATCAAAATAAACAGTTAAATTTGAGTGAAATACCGAGAATCGCTTGTTTGTTTGTTTTTTATAAAAAACACTTTATTTTGGTAATATTTTATTGTATCAAAGAAAAACATTTCATTGTCACTAAATTAACAGTATGTGGTGCTGTCATGTGGCGCGTGTGGGCGATGACAGGCTTGTACACGACATTTTAGTTGAGGAACCTGAAAAAACAAGACTTCTTGAGTAGGCCGAGACATCAATAGGAGGATATTGTGAGGATGTATTTAAAACAGGTTGTCTGTCAGAATAGGTTTGGATGGTGAGCTTACGTTCTAGCGACCCTGATATTTCCGAGTTAAAGTAGCCCCATTGCTTCTTTGGTGCTGACTGACAGCTCACAGCTGACTTCTGACAGTTGCTAGACACATGTTTTTGCAGATCATATGGTTCGGCGTAGGGATACATAATTTGGTCTGGTAACTTTTCAGAGCTGTCAGCTGTGAACTGTCAGTCAGCACCAAAGAAGCCATGGGGCTACTGTAGCTTAGGTTTAGAATTGAACAGGTGTACGTTGTCAGTTTTTAAAATCAACTTCAAAATTAATGTAACTTTTTTATTTTTTTTAGCATCGTGTCTTACTACTGGTTTGGGTTATACACATATGTTGGCCTACTCATTACGCTAATATATTAGGGATGAAAATAGTTGGATTTATATGAAGTGGTGCCGTATTTTCGTGGAGAGCGTATAAAACCATTAAAACACACCCTTAGTACACCCGACTAGTAATCGAACCCCGATCTCCCTTGTCATCGGCAGTCCAATGTATTGCGAAAGGGAGGTCTTTTCGACCACGGATGCGGGTTAAAAGTCAAATGGAATGTGAAGATGAAGCTCTTCTTTTGCCTTTAATAATAATGCAAGTGTTTCTTTTATTCTTCCTTTGAACGGAGTGTACTGTCGGGAACTTTCTCCTGAACGTCTCGTAGAGTAATTTCAGTTTGACCATCCATCCAAACAAACAGGCAGGTAAAGCGCGCAGCCTTGTAAGGGATGTTTACAGAGGGTTGGACTTTTTAGGTAGAGGGCTGGTAAGGGATGAAGCAGCAGCGATTACTTGTCAACCTCCTATGACAACACACCGTGTCCTTGTGGTTAATCTCTCTCCCGATCAGTTCAACACCCGGCTCTGGAAATACCATGCAATGCTTTTCAAATGTCTAAGAGCGATGATGGTTTACCATACCTTGCTTGCAACACAAGGTAGTGACGTTGCATTGTGGGTAATAAATTGGGGAATTGGGGATCGACAAAAACTGATAAACCACGCGTATGTTTCCATATAGGCCTACTCAGCTGGCAATTATTCACTCGTGAGTCTTTGCTCTTGATTGAGTAGTCATTATATGTATTTGTTAAGGCGGGGATGTGAGGAACGCGAGAAAAGGTAATTATTTTTGCAATTTTTAAAACAACATTTTTTTAAAAATCAAAATAAATAAAATATTGCTCAAGTAGAAACATAGAGTTTTATTTTCTTCATAATTATGGTGATACCAACAGTTCTTGAATATCTGTCATGGGTGTCCTGGAATTTAAAATTATATTTTAAAAGTTTCTCATCTAATGCCGCTATGCTCATGCCGACATTCAAGAACTGTGTAACGCATTCGTACCTTGACCTATTACACTATGGCCCTATCTTATAATCTCTACCATAGTGGAGTCAAGCAAGATAGCAGTCTTACTTTGGCATATTACACTATGGCTCTATATTATAATCTAAACCATAGTAGAACCAAGCAAGGCATCAGTTTTACCTTGACGTATTACACTATGGTCATATCTTATAAGCTACACCAGAGTGGAATAATTCAAGGTAAGCTTGATACCTTTCAGAGTAGACGAAGGGTACCTTATCTTATCACTTTCATTATACACACAGCTACATTTCATAGAGATAATTCGACACTCAAATAACACGAATACAAGAAATGTGACTATAAGAGGAGTTAATGTACCATTTAATGCAAATACTAGTTTCTCCGGATTCCATTAGTGAATTTAGAATGGCTGTCCCCGAAAAATCACCTTAAAACTCAAATCCAAATCTACAAACACAAAAGTTATAGGTCCTATATTTCAACCATCTTCTCTGTAATCTACCTTTCTTTCACGAAGTGTACACAACTGACTGTACCTTTTTAAACCCACCCCATTGTCCAGGGGTAATTTCCACCCCATCAGCTTTTATCATTCAATGTGTGTACAAGACAGGACCCTTAAAACGAAATACTCTGCAGATCTCATTGTCTTCCTAGAACGGGACCCCATTTAGTTTCGTTAAGGCCCGGTTATTACCAAAGACAATTTTGAACTCAAACGGGACTTATTGTTCTGGAAGCTGTAAGTCTGACATTCCTCCCCCCCCACCCCCCCCCCCCCCCCCCCCC